>MCJB01007025.1:36186-48270 GCA_002018475.1 Nicotiana obtusifolia
ACCCACCCAAAACCCCACCCCCACAACAACCTCACACGCACACAAAAGAAAGAAAAAAAAAGGTGTGGTGGGGCTTCAAGGAGAAGGTATTGAATTTAAAATACTACTCTATGCTGCTTCTTTAGATATACAATTATCTTATGAGGGTCCATTGTGATGCTGTGCTGATTACTTATCGTGTGCGAAGGATGAACGTTACTGTACATTGCTTATTAGACAAAAAACAATGTCTTACTGCAGTGAAGTAGATCTTGGTGTTTGTAAAAAAGCATGTTTGAGTACATAATTCTGCATGGTTGACCTCCTTTCTCTTTTGATCAGGTTAACTGCTTAGCTTTCAACCCCTTTAATGAATGGGTTGTAGCAACAGGATCTACAGATAAGACAGTTAAATTATTTGATCTACGCAAGATTTCTACGGCACTGCATACCTTGGACTGTCACAAGTAAGATGTCTTCCTTACATATACTTCTGAGCAAAATGTTGGTACCCTCATCAGTCTTGACTAATAGTACTCTCTATGTCCCGATTTATGTGTCTTACTTTCATTTTTAGTCTATCTTCAAAAGGATGTCATACTTCCTTATTTTAGAAACAATTTAACTTTAAATTTCTCATTTTACTACACACAAATTTCTGAGGTCTTGTTCTAGACCTCAAGTTTCAAAAGTTTTCATCTCTTTCTTAAACTATGCGCCTAGTCAAACACCGGTACATAAATTGGGACAGAGGAAGTATAATAAAAAGTTTGAAGTGTATCATAGAAGCTCATACATACGGTTTTACAGTTAGTCATCTTTGCTTTACTTGTAACTTTTCTACAGGGAGGAGGTTTTCCAGGTTGGATGGAATCCGAAGAATGAAACCATCTTAGCTTCTTGTTGCCTTGGTAGGAGACTCATGGTTTGGGATCTAAGCAGGTTGCTCTTTCAACTATCACACTAGTATTATTGTAATGTCAGAGTGAATGTTCTGTCTGTCAATTGGGTATTTTTATTAGTCACAGGTCTTTAAAGATGGGCTTTTGCGTTCTGTGTAGCTCTTTGATGTTTTTTGTGATTCTATCTGTATGTTAACACCTCCCTTGTCTTGCCTACTATAGTTCACCTAAAGTTAGGATCTATCTTACCCCATTCCTTCCCTCTTCTCCAACCTAGCACCAAGCCCCTGAACTCCTTCAGAAAACCACCTAGTATAGAAGTCAGCTTAAAAAGTTATGCCAATTCATTGTCTGTTGTACATCCTTTTGTGTGTTAGAGTCAATACCGAATTGTCCTAACATGTGAAAATGACTACATCATATGCTCCACTGAGTACTGGCATGTGTGGAATTAAAGTTCCATGTTGATTTGTGTACATGATACTCCAGATGTACAATTGTAGTATCATGTGGTCCGAATCTGAGTTTCTGATCCCAGTCTCAGTATCTGGGATTTCAAAATTCAGTTTCAAAACATTTACATTTAAGCTTTTACATTTATTTACTGAATTACTTGGTGTCCCTTCTATTGTTTTTGCTATGTAACAAAAATTGTTGTCTAAGAGTTAGATGTTGACATTATAGATATCATTGCGTCGAGGATTTGAGATCTTGTACTTTAACCAGAATTACAAAGAAACTAGTTTTAACCATATGATAACTTGCTGTGTCAAAAAAAAATCTGCTCAGTGATACATTAATGTATAGCAGTCTAGGCTTAAATGTCTTTGCTTTTTCTATTTTTGATTTTATGGTGTTTACATGGGATTTTTGGAGGATTCGCTGGAATCACTATTAATGCTTCCCTTGAGACATACAGGCAGCAGTAAACCTGAAATTCACTTTTTGATTTTGGTTTCAGGATTGATGAAGAACAAACACCAGAAGATGCAGAAGATGGGCCACCGGAGTTGCTCTTTATTCATGGTGGCCATACAAGTAAAATATCTGACTTCTCATGGAACCCATGTGAAGACTGGGTCGTTGCTAGTGTTGCTGAGGACAATATACTACAAATCTGGCAGATGGCAGAAAACATCTACCACGATGAAGATGATCTACCAGGAGATGACGCCACCAAAGCTCCCTAGGATACTAATATAGCCAGGGGGTTTAGTATGTAACATCAATTAGGAGTCCAGAAATGCGCCTTTTCAATTTGCCTTCCACCTGCTCTTCTGTTGCGTATTTTTTCGCGTCTTATTTCTTTTTCCCCTTTTGAACTGAGCTTCTCTCTAGCTGTGGTATCTTTGGCTGTTGCTTTAACAACTGTTTTTCTCTTTAACATTTCATCTATGTATTTAGGCAAAAAAAGATTGAGCCCGCTCCTTCCTTATTGGCTCCCTTTTCATTCTTTGTATACTTTTCTGGATTCGTTTTCTTTTTTTTTTTCCTTCCTAGTTGGCTGTGATTGCTTTAAGATGAAAGCGAGGTTCATGTGAGATGATAATGTAGTGTATTCTTGGAAAAAAGAGGAAGATTGTGACAGAGGAGTAACGTGGCATGTGACACAAATTGTATGCTTAAATTGGGTGGTGATCCAATCCCTCTCTAAACCTGCAAAGTTTCACGTGAGACAATGGGGAGATTAACCCAAAAAAGATGAACAAGCCACAGCTTTTTATCCAAATAATGGCCTTTTGTATTATGATCTGTATAATTGGAATATTAGGCCTAATTTTCTTATAGTACTATCTGCTTTATAAAATTTCTACACCTCTTAAAAAAGACAATCAATCGCTTTTAAATTAAAAATATAAATGGCCTAGTTGATAATAGAATAGCAAAGGATTATACCAAAGTCTTGTTGATTAGGGCACTCTATTATAATTTAATAATTAAGATAGAATTCGAGGCTAAAAGTTCGACATTTTGCACCTAAGTTGGGAGAAGAAAAGCAGATAAACAAAATTGAATGAATTCTGTTCGACAATGAAACAACCGCCCTATGAAGGTAGGATAAAAGGGTTATTGCAATAGAGTGAGAGGGAGAGAGAGAGAGATACAGATACTACTTAGGTGGGGCAATTTTGTATTTTCTCTTCCTCTTTTTACTATGTAAGAGATTAATAATCGGAATTTATCTTCCATTATGAGAATTTTAATACTATCACTCGGATAATGAAGTTTATAGGAAGGAAAAAAACGGAAATGGATAGTATTAGGCAGGAAAAAAGAAAAAAACACAAACAATGAAATTTGTAAAAATGGACTGAACTTATTGGTTTCAAATTTTTTTCATTAAGTTTTATTGGAAAATTGTTAAAAATGGAGGTCCAGATTTTATCATACACCAAGAATATAGTCATTTACAATTCTAAGTAGATTTATTAGTAAACTGAATATGTATACACAGATTTGATTAAAAGTTGAAAAGTTTTTATTTCCTGGAAATGGACATGGACAAGTTGCTTTTAAAGTTAACTTTTTCCTTAGTACTTGCTTACTGAAAAATATTAGTACTATTAGTACCAGGGGTCGTTTGGCAGGCTAGACTAAGTAAAATAATCCCTATATAAAAATTTAATCCGTCCAATACAATGTTTGGTTGCTCAATTTAATTTATGCATACCTAATACATGGATTACTTATACCTCATAGGAGGACTTAGCTAATATCAAGGAAACCAAGGTATTACTAATCCCTGCATTAACTATACCTGGATAAGACCCTAAAATTACTAAACCGCCCCTCAAACCCTTTTCCTAAATTTCTTTATATACATAAAGAAGAATATTCAAGGGTATAATTGTAAAGAAGATTTTATACATTTTTAAACCAAACACAAGCTTAGATTATTCATTGCATAGCTAATTTTTAATAATAATTCCGACACTACAATCTCTGCATTACTAATACCTGCATTACTAATTCCTGCATTACTAATTACTCAATTAATTGTGTTCGTACCAAACGATCCCAGGAGTATTATTTATTTAAAATCGCTACTATGATCTGAAAGCTGTTCGAAAAATGTGAGAAAACATAAAATACGAATATGCCTTGTACCATAGGTTATTCCTGTAGCACCTTCGGAAACTTAAAGGACGATGTGGCACTATGCTCGTAGTCACGCCTCCCTATGTTAATAGAACAACACCTCACGTCTTAAAGACTCAAAATATGCAAACACCGCTCCTCAAACCACTCATCGCGCGTGGCTTTCACTCTAGAATGACGAACAAACGCAGATCTATAATTTTTTTGCTCCTCGTGAATAAAATTTAGTTTTTTTATGTCATGAATTTACTCGTATAATTATCTATTCATTTTCAAGAAATTTCTCCAAACTTGCAAAGACAAAAATTAGCAAGTTTTAACTGAAATTAAAGGAAATTACAAATTGATGAGAAAAAAGTAAACATTTAAGCTAGAAAAATATATATGCAGAATTATATGTGTTTGCATATAGATATTGCTAAAGCATAAAATAAAACGATTTCAAAGTAATAACTGAGAGATAACCTCTAAAAAAATGCGAGCACCAGGTTATAGTACCTAGGAGCGAATCTATTACAATGGTTACAACTTACATTTTTTCGTGAACTCAATAACTTTTGTTTAAATTATTTTTTATGTTAAAATTTTCATTAAATGTATAAAAATACTTTGCTCGAACAAGTGCGTTGGACAGATTATTATTTGAAATTGCTGTAGGAATCAATAAACTTAAAATCCTGAATTCGTCTCTAATTATCTCATAGACAAACAGATGCGAGCCTCTAGGTTATACTTATACCAGACAAATGGAGCTTAGTTTACTAGACTTAAATAAATTTAATATTTCTGATAAGATAAGATACAATACATGTTTGGAATAAATTTTCACATAAATAATATTCACGGTAATAAAAGCATAATAATAACGTAACATCAAGATACGGTAATTAACAAAAATAAAAGAGTGACAACGACACCAAGATGTTTTATGTGAAAAACCCTTTTGAATAAGGAAAAAACCACGGCCCCAAGAGGAGCAATTGATATCACTATAGCAAGGAATTTTATACTTTGTAGGTCCGAGTAAAATACTCTAAAGACCACTACAACACCCAAAATAAATAACCCTCTTTTGATATTCCCACCTCACTATAATATCGCTCACTCTTTATTTTTTACACAGGCTATTTTTCTTATACCTTGTCTGTGCTGCCTCACTCTTTCTTTCTCTCTTTGTTGGTATGTCTTCAACTGAATCAGGAGCTATCTATTTATAGGTGTCCAATACTCCTTGCTTGCATCATGGATGACATCACCATAATATAAATATCAAACTTTCACCTTGTGAAAGCAATGAAAAAATCTGCTAACCCGAATCACATTTCTTGTAGATTTGGCAGCATGGTACTTTATGTCAAAGGAAGTTTGTCCCCACAATATCCCCTTCTAGTCCCATGCACCTGAAGGAGGTATCTCCAGTTTTTCATATAGAGTTCATGCCAACAAGTTCTTTCAATAGCTCAAACATGTCTCTTGGTACTACCTTGGTCAGCATATCCGAAGGATTCTCACTTATATGGATCTTCTTGACCTGCTTAGATCCATCCTCTATCCTTTCTCTAATCCAGTGATATCTCATGTTGATATGCTTCGTCCTTGCATGATGCATGGTGTTTTTGCTCAGGCCTATCGCACTTTGACTGTCACAATAGACAACATACTCCTTTTCATGCAATCCAAGCTCTCGAAGGAATCGTTTCAGCCAAACCATCTCCTTTCCAGCTTCAGTAGCGACAATATACTCTGCTTCAGTTGTAGAGAGTGCGACACGCTTCTGCAATTTAGACTGCCGTGATATAGCTTCTCCTGAAAATGTGAACAGGTATCTTGTAATAGATTTACGATTATCAAGATCACCTGCCATATCAACATTCGTGTAGCCCTTTAAGACTGGATCTGATCTCCGAAAACACAAACATTAATACGAGGTTCCTTTTAGATACCTAAGTATCCACTTCACAGCTTCCCAATGTTCTTTTCCGGGATTATCAAGAAACCTGCTAACAATACCGACAACATAAGCAATATCAGGTTTGATACATACCATTGCATACATCAAGTTCCCGACGGTAGAGGAATATGGAACTTTAGCTATACTTTCTTTATCTTCCTTTGTTGTAGGGCACGTTGTCTTGTTCAACTTCATATGACCATCAAGAGGCGTGCTAACTGGTTTAGCACTCATCATGTTGAAGCGTTTAAGTATCTCGGACAATCTTCATTCCTAGAATTTGTCATGCTGGACCCAAGTCTTTCATGTCAAATGACTTGACAAATCTTCCTTCAACTTGGCAATCATCTTCTTGTCTTGTCCTACAATCAGCATGTCATCCACATATAACAACAAGATGATAAAGTTATTGTTAGAGAATTTCTTATAGCATACACATGGATATGAAAAAGTCTTTGAGTACGTTTAACTTCTCATGAATGAGTCAAACTTCTTGTACCACTTCCTAGGCGCTTGTTTCAGCCCATAAAAACTCTTTTTCAACTTGTACACCATGTGTTTCTTCGCCTTTACTTCAAAACCTTCTAGCTGCTCCATATAGGTCTCTTCTTCCAAATCTCCATGCAGAAACGCAGTTTTCACGTCCAACTGATCCACTTCAAGATCCAAGCTAGCTGCCAAGCTCAAGATTGTTCGAATAGAAGTCATTTTGACAATCGGTGAGAAAATTTCATCAAAATCAATATCTTTCTTTTGTTCGAAATCTTTTACCACCAATCGAGCTTTGTGTCTGGCCAGCTTGCCGTTTTCATCTTTCTTGAGCCTAAAGAACCACTTGCACTTGAGCAGTCTTTTGCCTTTTGGAAGTTCAACCAGTTCGTATGTATCATTCTTTTGTAGAGAATTCATCTCTTCTTGCATGGCTTCCATCTACTGGATTTGTTCCGGATGAGATAGCACCTCCTTGAAATTCTCTGGCTCCCCCTCATAAGTGACGAGGATATACTCCGATGAAGGATACCTTGTGGACTCTACCTTCTCTCTTTCAGCTATTCTCAAAGGTTTTTGTCCTTTTTGTTGTTGTTGTTGTTGCTCTTCTTCTTCCTCTTGTGGACTAGGGTGCTCCCCCTGCTCAGCAACCTCTTCATCTACGCCTTCCGTGTGCCATTCTTCACCTGTGGAGGGATTTCGTACAGGTACAGTAGGAGTAGTAACAAAGTTAGTAATCGTACCATTATCATTTTTGGTCTTTGTTGATTGATCACTATCAATCCCGACCACATCTTCTTTGAAGATCACATCTCTGTTTTTGATGATCTTTTCCTTTCTAGGTCCCACAATCTGTAGTGGAACTCTTTATCTCCATAACCGATGAAGATACAGGGAATAGCTTTGTCATCCAGCTTCGTTCTCTGCTCATTCGGCACATATGCAAAAGCTCTACATCCAAACACTTTCAAATGGGAGTAGGACACCTCTTTGTTGGTCCAGACTTTCTCTGGAATGTCAAACTCCAATGGAACTGATGGACTTCTGTTAATCAAGTAACAGGTTGTGCGAGCTGTTTCCCCCCAAATTGACTTAGGTAGTTTTGCCATTTTGAGCATACTTCTCATTTTTTTGAAAATGGTGCGATTCATCCTTTCGGTTACACCATTGTGTTTTGGGATTCCAGGAATTGTCTTCTCATGTCTGATTTTATGGCTTGAGCAGTAGTCTTCAAACTCCTTTGAAGTATACTCTCCTCCATTGTCTGTTCTGAGGCGCTTTAATTTTTGACCTGTCTCCCTTTCCACCATAACATGGAATTTCTAAAATGCTTGAAATACTTGGTCTTTGGTTCTTAAGAAATATACCCACAATTTTCGTGAAGCATCATCAATATATGTGAGAAAATATTTGTTACCTCCCATTGATTCTACATCTATTGGACCACAAACATCATAATATACTAAATCAAGTATATTCGATTTTCTTTCATAAGTTGCTTGAAACGATACCCTATGTTGTTTTTCAAATAAATAATAATTACAAGAATTCACAGTTGTACCTTTTGCAAATGAGATGAGTGACTTTTTGGATAGGATCTGCAGTCCCTTCTCACTCATATGGCCCAATCTTCGGTGCCATAAATCTGCAATCATATCATTTACAGCCGCATGTAATCTATCTTCACATATCTCAGCGGTTGTCTGTGCAATGTGTAGGGAGTAACTTCTTTAGCAATCACCAATGATCCCTTGGTGAGTCTCCACTTTCTATTGGCGAAGTGATTCTTGTACCCGTCTTGATCTAGAGCAATCCCTGAAATCAAATTCATTTGCAGATCTGGTACGTGCCGCACATGTTTTAAAACTAATGTGCATTCGACATTTGTCTTGATACAAATGTCGCCAATCCCCATAATCTTTGAGTGATTGGTATTTCCCATCTTGACCATTTCAAAGTCTCCTACTTTATACCTACAGAAGAATTCTCTTAACGGTGTGGCATGGTAGGATGCTGCTGTGTCAATCACCCACTCAAACTCTTGGCTTGCTAAGTGCATGCATTCCTCCTCTTCGTGAACGAAAAGAATCACCGAATCATCGTTGTGCATTGCAGTAGTTATGTTGTGATCATTCTTCTGGCCGCTGCTCTCGCCTCGATCTTTCTTTGGGCAATCTCTTTTGAAGTGATTGGGTTGACCGCATCTGTAGCAATTTCTGCCCTTTGACCGGTTCCTAGACTTTCTGCAAGCTTTGGATTTATCACGGCTACTCGATGGTCTATAAAAACTTCTTCCTCTGTTTTCCATGATAAGAGCCTGCCCTTGATTTTCGAGCTTCTTCCTCGTCTTATCATTGAGTAGGATGGCTGATGTGACCTCCTTTAAATCGATGGTATCTCTATCATGCAGGATGGTTGTTGCCAGATTATCATAGGAAGATGGCAACGAGTTTAGAAGCATTATAGCCTTATCTACTTCAATGATATTTTCTCCAAGGTTTGGCAGCTGCGTGGTTAATCCGTTGAACATATTTAAATGGGACAAGAAATTTGTACCTTCACTCGTATGGATGGAATAAAGTTGCTTTCTCAAAAACAACTTGTTTGTTAAAGATTTGGACATGTATAGACTTTCTAGTCTTTTTCAAATACCACATGCACTATTTACTTCGTCGGACAAGTGCAGTTCGATAGCACTAGCTGCCTTCTTATGCATGTCTTCCCATTATTCGGCTTTTATGATTTTCAACTTTGCCTTTTTTTCGTCTAGTGCAATGTCTAACCCTTTGTTGGATGAGCAGGTCTTTCATCCTTCTTTGTCATGTGGAGAAATCATCATTACCGTCGAATCTTGTTACTTCATACTTTACTTCCGATATTTTTTTTTGTCAAAGAGTAAAATTGATTGTAAATAATATTTTTGTGAATGAGCAGAACTTGTGCTTTGATACCAGTTGTTAGGAATAAATCCCTACAAAAATAATATTTACGGTAATAAAAGCGAAATAATAACGTAGTACCGAGATACGGTAATTAACAAGAATAAAAGAGTGACAACGACACTAAGATGTTTTACGTGAAAAACCCTTTTGAATAAGGAAAAAACCACGGCCCGAGAGGAGCAATTGATATCACTTTGTAAGTCCGAGTATAATACTCCAAAGACCACTACAATACTCAAAATAAATAACCCTCTTTTGATATTCCCACCTCACTAAGATATCGCGCACTTTCTATTACCCACACATACTATTTTCTTATACCCTGTATGTGATGCCTCACTCTTTCTTTCTCTCTTTGTTGGTATGTCTACAACTGAATCAGGAGCTATCTATTTATAGACGTCCAATACTCCTTACTTGCATTATGGATGGCATCATCATAATATAAATGTCAAACTTTCACCTTGCGAAAGCAATGAAAAAATCTATCAACTCAAATCACATTTTCGATAGATTTAACATGGTACTTTATGTCAAAAAATATTTATTTTCACATTCATAAAATGGACCCCACAATACACACTAAAATTTAAATAAATATTAAATTTCAAACTCATTATTTCATAAATGGGTAGATAGTAGGAATTTGAATGGCGTTTGAGCTTGTGAGATGAGGTCTCCGGATTGATTGCTTGGATTTTGAAAGGAAAAAAAGGTGAAAAAAATGTAAATTCTACATTCACATGGATAGACAAGCATCTTAATTGAAGTTACACTAAGACCATCTCCAATCTTGCACCATTTCTTGCACCAAATGTTATTTTGGTGCAAAAAATGGTGCATTGGAGCTCCAATCTTGCACTATATCTTGCACCATTTTGGTGCATGAATAGTGTTTGCACCAAATTTGGTGCAACACTATTCATTGCACCATTTTACTATTCATCAATAATTATTATTATTTTATTATTATATAACACTTTTAATTTAACATATTATAGATTTTAATTGTTACATTTAAATTCCTAATATACCTATTCATCTACACCATTACTATTATTAATAATTTATTATTATTTTATTATTATATAACACTTTTAATTTAACATATTATAAATTTTAATTTATAATTTTAGATTCCTAATATACCTACTTATTTTTTAAGTAATATCTTATAATATTAATTTTACATCTTAATTTTGGAGTGTAAGTTTTATAAATTATACTGCACAACATGATAATAGTATTTATTTAATTATATTTTATCAATGATTTTACTTTTATTTGAATTATTCATTAATATGTATAATGTATAATATTTAATTACAATCTATATTATTTAAAATTTTATGGTATAAAATAATTTTTTGTTAAATGATTTATAACAAAGGATTATGAATTACATGGGATGGATAAGTAAAAAAGAAAAAGAAAATAAAGGATTTTATCTGAAATTATAAAATAAATTTAAGTAAAAAAAAAATATATAATATAAGAGAAAGAAGAATATAAAAGAAATATTTTTTTTAGTGCAAAAAATGGTGCAATGGGTTGGAGTTAATTGCAAAAAATGATGCATAAGGTTGGAGATGCCCTAACGGGAGCGTCAGTACAAATCGTTGAACCCGCGAGTAAGAGCGCCATCTGAGCTTTTCTCTTTTCTCCAACTAACTGCATTCGAGACGAGAAAAAGAGAGGAGAAGAGAAGAGAAAAAGAGTAGCGTAGAAATGACTCCACGAATCCCATTTATTCTCTCATTTTCCCTTCTTTTCGCTTCCCCTCATCTTTGTTTTCTCTCTCATCCAATCCAAAAACCCCCATAAACTTTTTTTATATTTATTTTCATTTTGTACACAAATACCCGCGCTCTAATTTATTCCCTCTCAGATCTCTCCTTTTTTACCAGAAAAACCCTAGTTCTCTCTTTTTATCTCCCCTCTTATTTTTACCAATTCATACTCCATATTTAATCAATTGATTTTTTCCGGTAAGAATCCTTCAATTTTAATCACTTTTTTTGTGGGATATTGTGGATAATGGGACAATTGAAGGATTTAATAATTGTATTAAATTAATGGTGAATCTGAGATTGACGAGGAGGTTATAAAAGGTCAAGGTGTCATGTGCTTGGCTTTGTTTTTATTGTTTTATTTAAATGAATTTTCGCTGTAATGAGTTTTTTAATTATTGGAGTATTAATTAATTCGTTATATTAACTGTCTTCTCGCGTGATTTTGCACGTTGTTTCGAGTATTGGGTGCATTTTCTGAACCTCCCCTTTTGCGTCTGTAGTAGATAATACGTGGAAGTTGAATTCTTTGGGGAGTATATATATAGCTAGCGTGTACCTTTTTTGTTGCTTACAATTATCATTTTTTGGATCCAGATTCGCTCCAAATTCAAGGTGGGTGTGAGTCTTTTCTTTTTCTTTTCTGATCAATTTAGCTTGACTGTCTGAATTACAATTGACTAAGGCAATTCAGTCTAAGAAATTGCCAAAATTGATTTTTATGTTAGTGCGCAGTTCTAATGACTTGTTATTGTGGTATGTCAATGTGATCAAGTCTTTGGATTGCTGTGGTCTTGATAGTCTCTGAGTTCCCCAATTTTGTGATAGTCGGATCGCCATTGTTGTAATTCAAAACTGATAGATTGTTTAATCAGTGTGTCATTTGTTGTTGTTTCGGGAGTTGATGGTGGTACTTGAGCTAGAATCTCCCG
>MCJB01007025.1:48290-88748 GCA_002018475.1 Nicotiana obtusifolia
CCCGGGGGGGGGGGGGTGGCTAAGTTATGATGGGATCTGTAGCTTTAGGAGTTCCAATCATATTTTAGGAGCTGACATTTGAGAGGTTATTGAAATAATTTCTTTTTTCTCAAGGGTGACGATTTAGTGAATTGCAGTAATAGGTTGAATGTTTAGGTGTCTTTTATTTAACTTTTATAATTGCTGATCAGAATTTTTATTTTAGATTTTGTAATGCAGATTTTTGTTGTTGTTGTTGTTGTTTCACACGCAAACACATACTCACACTTATATTTTCACATATTTTCATTCTTCGAGGAAGTTGACTAGTGAGTTCCTTCCTTGAATCATGATGCCTTGGCTTTTCCTTCTTTTGGGTGATAGTGTACCTTGAATCCATTCCTTCAGTAGAATATAAGGTCAACGATGTCTAGTATCAGAATTGTGATTTAGCCGCTAGCACCTGATACTTTTCAGGCAACTTCAGAGATCTCATTTAATTATCTTTCTGTGCATGTCGAGACAGGAGTCTGTAGTTGTCTTCTTGATGGGAATGAAAGTTCTTGCACTTCTGTCTTTTGTGGTCTTTGATCTTTTTGGAATCAAGCTGTATATTTCCTTGGTTTTCTCAGTAAGCAGAGGGCGCTTATTGCTGTCTCTTACAGCGAATATATGGATGATGTTACCCGATTTTTTCGGAGCTGGCCTTCTATTCCAAGCTGATTTGTTTTCAAGTCCCTCCCTCTACTTTTTTGAGGGTCTTCTGCGATCATATCCAACTAAATGCATTTGCTATTCCTATTTTTTGAAGTATAGCTTTTTGTTTGCTGTTTGAGATGTTATTGTGTTATTGTCATTTTTTATCTATTCAACTGAATTGTCTATTTTTATTTTTATCTAGTTTGAGATTGTGGGAATTGGTTGGCTGATCTGATGTTTATTGATTATCACATGGATGCACTATTTCTCTATTTGCATGTCACTCTGTATTTAGTGATGGCTCTATGTTACTCGGTATAATCTCTGTTCCTCTTGCAAAAGGTCTGCCCTATTGTTCTTTCCTTGATTGAGTTTCATGCTTCCTTTTCGATACATACATAGACCAGAAAAACAAGCAAACACATGGCTCTTCTAAGTTTTGTGTTCGATCTGTTTTCCCTGTTCTTAGCAACCTATGCCCTATGGATAGCCAGAGCACTTACTCAAGGTCACTGAAATTTATGATTTGTTGAAACCTGCCATGGAGTGAAATTCTTGCTCTAGATCTCTGTTCTTTTGTCATGCGTTGAACCATAAAATAGGAAGGAGATATTATTTAAACAAGATATGGTAAAAAAGTTAGGAAGCATACTTTACTTGAACACTCATAAAATATTCTGAGGATATGACTATGCTCTTTTTTAATGTAGTGCTATCTTGCTAAATATTGAAGTTCTGTTCCTGCAGATTTGTCTAGGAAAAATGGCTAAAGGGACCACAGGACGACGTAGGATTGGTTCTCGACGATGCAGGGCCACACCATACCCTTTGCCATCTGCTGATCATTGTGAACGTGTGCACCAAAAGAAATGTTCTAAAATCTTTGAGAAGAAAGACTGGGAAGATGCAACTTGTTCCGTATGCATGGAATATCCCCATAATGCTGTGCTGCTCCTGTGTTCCTCTCATGACAAAGGTTGCCGCCCCTACATGTGCGGAACTAGCTTACGCTATTCAAACTGCCTCGATCAGTACAAGAAAGCCTACACTAAAGAAACACTGCCAGATGACAATCAATCTATGCAGGGTCCTACTGATACTCCAACTGCAGGCCTGTTTTCTACTTTGCCTTCTGAGAAAAGCGAGGTCATCGAAGTTGCATGCCCGCTATGTAGAGGCCAAGTGAAAGGATGGACTGTGGTTGAACCTGCAAGAGAATATCTGAATATGAAGACACGTAGCTGCATGCAGGATGATTGCTCATTTGTTGGAAGCTACAAGGAGATGCGAAAACATGTTAAGGCAGAGCACCCCTCTGCCAGGCCACGTGAGGTAGATCCTCTTCTTGAACAAAAATGGAGAAGGCTTGAGCGGGAACGAGAGAGGGATGATGTTATCAGCACTATAACTTCTTCAATGCCAGGGGCTGTGGTTTTTGGTGATTATGTGATAGAAGGAAGTCATTATGGTTTTGATTCGGAGGATGAAGAGGGTTTTGATGTGAATGCGATGAATGGGAATGAAGGTTTTGGAATGGGAATCGATCGCAATTTGATGAATATGTTTCTGTTTTTGCAGGCTTTTGGTTCTGCAGGGAATATTGCGTCAAATCGGGTTACGAGGCGGCATGACCGAGACATAAGTGACACTTTGGATAGAGGTGCTGGTGGAATTGAGCGAAACCTCCCTAGCGGTGGTTTTGAGTACTCTGATGCAGATAGTGACAATAGTGGGGATGATAATGATGATAGCAGCATATCGCTAGTTGGGCGTCTTCGTCGTGAAGGTAGGGTCCTTTTGGGGCGCTCTGGGAGGAGACGAAGACGTAGAGAGGCCAATGCAGGTCGGAGATAGTATTTGTGTATGTTTCAAAATTGTGAAAAAGAAATAATTTAGGGATTAGTTTAGGATTTAACTGTGCTCTAACATTCTCGTGCACACCTGCCTGATTGATGTTTGATACATTGTAGATTGTAGGATGGCTCAGAATTATTGGCGGGCACTTAAAGAAAGAATCAGTTTCTCTGTAATTTGTAGTCTGTAATTTCCTTATTCTGTCTGAACATTTATATGTCAATTCTTGTATGAATGCAATTTCTGATGTACATTTTAATTTTGTTGTTCCCCTTTTACTACCTCAACTTGTATGTACGTAATTCATTATCTATCCCTCCAGTGAAGTTGATTCATCCTTAGGGATTGGTGATTGTATGCTAAGGAAAGACCTTATAGCAAAATTTATTAAATTGACATACAAGGCTCTGATTAATTTCATAAAATATTGTAAAACAAAATGGAGAACTGTATTGAGATTGTCTAATGTGGGTTCCACATAACATGTTTTAGGGCCCGTCCGGCCATAAAAGAAGATTCCTTCTTTCGATTTTTTTTTTTTTTTGAATCAAGCCATGAAACTTTCAATTTTCATTTGAAGATGAATTTCAAAATTTTTTGAAAATTTAAAAAACTCCAAAAGTTATTTTTAAAATTTTTTACTTCAAATCATTCACAAATTCAAAAATAATCCAAAATTATATTTATGTCCAAACAAAACTCTAATTCAAATGCCATTTCACCTTTAAAAATATTTCAGTTTTTCCCAAAATTTTACAATTCTTATATCCAAACGCCCACTTAGAAAGTGTATCAAACACCTATATTTTATCAGGAAGTTGGAGATTAATATGACATTAAAATAAAATCAAATTGAATAATACATTTGTACAATTTAGTAGTGTAAAAAGCTCATCACGGCAGTCTGAATCATTAAGTTCAAGAGACAAATTCGATGCCCCGCACTGATTTGACTGTTCAAGCATTGTTGTGTGGATCCCCACAATAAATTTCTATGCACGTATATCTTCTCATACTATTTGAAAGATTTCTCAGTGAAATTGATACTCTTCATCACAACGATACTGCAAATCTTTTTTCTTTGGTTAGCTCAACAAGAGACCACAATATTTAAAATGACGTAGATTCTTGACAGCACGGGCAATTAAGAATGGGAGTTTGACATTATCATATACCAAAGTGATAATACTACAAATCCTTTTTGCTGATTATTCCAGTGGGGACACCATAACAAACTGGGGCTGCTCCAATCAAAAAAGGGAGAGTACATGCATCTCTAGCTTGCCCCATGAATGATCCAATCTTTGGTCTGTGTTTACAGTGGTTAGTAGATGTATTGTTTTTACACATATCAGGTGCTATATCTTTCTCTTTTTTTATCCTTTGAGTTCTTTTGCTGTCAGTAATTTTCATTGACTCGAGTTTATGTGAAAGAGTATCACATTTATCACATCTAAAAGAAACATTTGATCTTTCTCTCAGGATAGCGTCAAGCATGCTCTTTCCAAATCTGTCAATATCCTTGTCTGTCACTTCCCATAAATTAGCAATTATAACCGGAGAACCTGCTAATAGATATCCCAGGGCAGCACCCCGAGGAGCATAGCATCCATGCAGATGCAATGACCCACTACTGCACCCCATAAGCAGAGTAGCAGCGCAACTCTCTAGTTTCTTTACCTCATGCTCGGGGATATATTGTGCTCCTGAAATGCCAGCATAGCAACATATTATTACTGATAGGGCATATAGGCAATAATAAGTAAAACTTAATCAACCCTGATAATGTCGAGAATCAGTTCCAAGATTTTGTGCGTACCACTTCCATGGCCAAAGTAAATAAAAAGATCATGACTCTTCAAGGCCTCAGCCAATTCTTCTACTGCTGGTGCAGTTCCACACTTCCCCTGCACAACGAAGTAAAGTAATAGAATTATTTGTGGACCGATTATATTCGCAGAGCATAAAAGAAGGTTGCAGTAAGTTGAAAACATGTAAATAGTCTTAACTACAAAGAATACTTCTTAAATGGACCTTAATATATACAAAGGAAGATACAACAGACCCAACTAATATGGGGGCTTAGTTGACAATTGACTCATAAGATTATTTATCCTAATTTTTACTTATAATCAGATAGTTGATATCACTATTTCTTAGTGGAAACAGTCTAAAATGATAGAACCACTATAGTTCCCACAGTCAACAAAACAACATAAAATACACCAATTGAGGGCATGCGATAAAACAGTATTGATACTCTAATATCAAGCCTTTAGTTCAAGCTAAAACATTAGAGATTTGTATTTCTATGATCCCCAGTTCTTTTCCTGTTTATTGGGTCAAGACTCAAATTTGAGTGAGACATATGAGAAATTCTTTTGTATAGGTTTAAAAAAAAAAAAAATCTTTCTGCTAATTTTCCTCCCATTTAAGGAAAACACCTATATCTCATTTTTCAGTTGAAACTCATTAAGGGTCCTTTTAGCATTCATAAAGGAAGATACTTAATGAACGTAACTTTTGTAGGGCATAGATATCGATTAACTTTTTAAGTACATGCACATGCAGAATTGGTGAAATGTGATGCTTAAGGTTTCTTTACTGTTCTAATTTCAGGAGTAAAGCAGAAAAGTACCTCAAAATCCTGATCTCTGAACCAGCTTTCAAATTCTATCTGCGTGCTGCTAAGATCTCCACTTGGATTCAAAAGATAATAGGAATCCAGTGGATCAATCGAAGGAATGGAATGTGATGGAACCCCTTGTTCCATAGGAGATCTTTGGTAGTACTTTAGCATCTGAACTTGTTGTTGATATGGGCAACACTTGATCAGGGTTGCTCTGATGCTGCTAATTGAGGGCATGCGATAAACCTGCTGGTTTCTTAATACTGGTAGGTTCTCCCAAGGAAGCATCTGCAGAAAGTGATCATTATTCTCCTAGCCAAAACACCTTCTGTTTAAAAAAGGTTAATGGACTTTTGCCAATTAGCAAGGAAATTTTTCCTACTTGGGGTTTAGCAACACAACTGTATAAACTTAGGTAAGAACCAGATAACTAAAGCTTTTTTAGGTTAAAAATGCACAATGTCTCAGGCTACATGAAACAACAAACAGCAATATATAACAAATCTATCATTTCCAGAGAGTTGCAAGTTCTTGAAACACAGGACTTTATATTTCCTTTCTGCAAAGCTTTTGGCTAGCATAAGAACTTAAAATATAATGAAGCACAAAGTTGAATCAAGACACAAGGAAGAAGAGAAGAAAACACACCTGCACCTCAAGATCCAAAACAAGAATAACTGGTCTTCTACTTATGGATTCAGTCTCTACCATCTCTTGGGCTTCATCAAGTATAGACTTGTATACTGAATCACAGAGATTATCAACTTCGGTTGATGTCTTACCGAACACTTTGGAGTTTCCATTACCCCCTCCATGCAGGTGACATCCTTTATTTAAAACCATCTGAGAAATGTGATTTTCTTTCTCATAAGCGTACTTCACAGCTCCGAGAATTACTTTAAGAAGACTTTTATGAACATCAGCTCCAGTTTTACATCTAAAATGATCATAAAGTTTCTTCACTAGTGAATCCAGGAGCTCACATTCTGATAATTCGCCCAAAAGCAGGTATCTCCAAGGACCTAACCATGTATCCTCTAGATTCCTGAGGCATATAAAGTTAAACATAAAATACTTTGAGTGCTTATTTGAAAGTGAATTGTCATTATGATAGGAATGATAGACATAACTTTCAGTGACTTTTCTCTTAACTTTCAGATGGAAAGGTGAAGGCATCAATAATTATACAAAATCATCACCATAACACCAACCTTTCAACTGAACTTTAGCAAACAGCCAAAATTCCAAGCATTTCGGTATTGAAAGATCTGATCCAAATTCAGAGAGACAAGCTTTTTCAAGGAACATTAAATGAGATGAAAAATCATTTGACTAACCGTAAAAATTTAGCAAGGCGCTGATCAAGTTGTTTCCTCCACTTCCACCATGATGATCTGCTCTCTGTAGTATCTTCTAACAGGTGCACAGAAGAGGACAAGTAATTATTCTCTAATATATCTCTAAAGACGGGTGCCACATCATCAACCACGCTGGATAACCAAGGGCAATGCCAGTGCTTATCTTTGACTTCAAACGGAAAACTGGAAGTGAATTGGGCAACATCATCTGAAGCTTCTGATGGCATGAAGGAAGAATAAGCCAAGGATATCTTTCATGACTTTACTGTTCATTTAGAATAAAGGACTGTTTTACCTTTTACAATAGGATGTGCGGGCAAAATTACAGTGATAGGCTGACTAGTTGAGCTCATGCGGGATAACAGAACCCACGATTGAATGGGGTGCGGAGAATGCAACAATTCAGTCAACAAACTGGAAACAGAGCGTCCAAGCAAGCTAAGACAGACAACTGTACTAACAGGCAGGCTCTCAAAAAATCTCGAAACAAAATCTTCAAGATCTTCAACTGATTCAGGTGCAAGCCTGCATTACAAGAGGGTGCAGATGGAACAGAAGTGAGCACATCTTCTAAGCAAAGCTCCTCGATTCATGCCCAGACAAAGAAATACCTGAACAAGTTAGGTTCTTCTGAACCAAGATGCTGTTGTGTCAAAGAACAGGAACCCTGAAAACAGAAAATCCAATATAAGCGTATCCAGCACGGTGCAAAAAAATATATAATATAAGCTTATGTGCAGGTAAATAGTTAAATTCGGTAGTAGGTCTTGTCTTTTAGGCTTTAGCGTAGATTTTGTAGAAGCTTTGCAGGCTGTGGCTTTACCTTAGCAGTCTTTCGAAGTACAAACAGAATGCTAAAGTATATGTTTAGGGCTCCAAGGTAGTTGCTTGGAGTCATAATCGTTAGATTTACTCTGGAACGCTGTTGCTCAACATTTTCCTTGGAATAAAATCGGCTTCTTCAATTGGCTTTTCTTTCCAATTAATCTCACTTTCTATCTGATTTATCAGAAATGTCTGCCTGCTAGCTTCAAAGAAGATTTCATATTTTAAGGCCTTCTAGAGGATCTATCCGATGAAGCCAACCCTTACACATTTATTTTGTTTCACGGGAAGAAGGGTAAAGAAGAGAAAAAGTTCAACGATTTTAAGGCCTTCCGTTGGACCGAGTACTCCTTATCTGACATGATCACAAAGGGGTAGAAAATATACACTGGACTTCACATCCAATTTAGGAGGGTAAGAAAAAGCTGTTCAACCTCTTGTACTTCCCTTTACAAACAGGGGAAGAAAACACCAACCTCTGCTCTTTCCAACCTCGACCCACCTAAATCCAAACTCATCACCTACCATTTCTCACAAGCGAATTCGTTTTGTTTCCCACACAAAAGGTCAAAATTCTCCATTACTACAAAGTTTCATTACCATTTCGTTTTCCGACATATACAGTACCCACACACCTATACACGATTATATATTACTTGCTGAGGGATAGAATACAGAATAAAAATACATGTAGTAGCAATACCTAGATAAGAGCAACTAAAATATAAAATATATAAGGAGAGTGGTAAGCCCCGACATTAAACCAAGCGGCCTGTTAAAAAAAGGAGCCACGTGGCACTTTTAGGACAAAGTTAATAAGTATTGTAATAAAAATATTTGAATAGAGATGTAAAATATTTTGATTTCGAATTTGAATTGAAAGATATAAGTATTAGAAAAAGAGGTAAGAAAATTAATTTGAATTTAAATTGAAAGATAAAACATTTAAATTGAGATTAAACAATTGGAATTTGAATCGGAAGATAAAATAAAATTGAATCAATATTAACAAAATGATTTTGGATTTGAATTGAAAGATAAAAATATTTGAATTGAGACTCATAACAAAGTACTAGTGAAAACCTTACAACAAACACAATAAAGAAACAACTTCTTGTAGAGCGATTGTTGATGCAAACTAATCAAAGAAAACATACCTCATAATCCACAACATGTTCAGCTTTTTGCTTCTTCAACGGGCAAGAAAAGAAGTGTTGATTGAGACGAGTACCAATTGAAGCTTGATGGAAGAACGATGCCCATTGGCTTTCAGAGATTGCTTTGCTAGGTGGTATACTAAAAGACTTATCAGAAGTCGAAAGTACATAAACTGCCGCAAGCAACCTGGAAATCTGTTTGAATTGCTCATAAGAGTCAATTTACTGGGGATCAAACTGTTTCAGAAGTTACAAACTGTAGAAATGAACAATGAACTATCATATGATTATTTAACATATCAACATGCACCCAAAGAATAAGCATATGATGAATCACTCCAGTACACATTGGAGAAATCGTTGCAGTACAGATCCATATGAACACCAAAAGATTATTTAAGCTGCGAACTAACCAAGTCAACCCACAGACCAACACATGCAAGACCCAGAGACTAAATGAAAGATTTTTGAACCTTACTTAGTAAAATACAGTATTTGCAACAGTCTTTTTATACATTGACTTTAGGACATTAACCTTCAGTACTAATAAGCAATTGTTCTCTCGGAGCAGATAAAATTACCATGTATTACTCATGCGCCTAATAATTTGTTTGCAAGCACGTAATATGAAGTGCTTAGGGGCTTCTGGTGAAGATGTTGATCACTCAAGTTGCATCTAGCTTGTGGTCGAAGTATTGGGTTGGGTTGGCCTTAGTGAGTGATGACAGGCACGGTCAAAGAAGCAATGCTTAGCTGAACTTTCATAAGAAGGAGAAGAAGACACAGGCTTGGGATGTCGCTCCACTTGCACTTATGTGGGACCATTTGGAACAGAGAAATATTTTGTACATCTGAGGGGCTGCCTCTTTTCCCCTATTGTGTTTCGGTGCACCCATGAGATCCCTTTAACCATAAAAGGTTGGACGTCTTTTAGAGCCATATTCTTTTGTGAGGCTTCTCAACTATTTGGTATACTTCTTGTATTTATGCCCTTCATTAATGAAATCTTATTACTTTATCAAAAAAATGAAGCACTTAGGGGTATTCTGTATAGTGAAAATGTATATATTGAAGGAAATAATTCCTAGTGAGTAAAAGGGAGCAAACTGGTAACTAAGAATGCAAGTCTCTCAAAAGGTAGAAAACAGCACACAAGATTTTTGAAGCATACACTTGATTAATAGCCTGTTTGGCCAAGTTTCTCCCAAGGCCAAAAGTGCTTCCCCCCCGCCCCCCCAAAAAGTATTTTTTTTCCTAAACTTGAGGTGTTTGATCCAAGTTTTTTTTGGGGGAAAAAAGTGCATTTAAGAAACAGTAGAAGCCATTTTGAGAAGAAAAATGTAGATTCTCCTAGAAGTAAAGCAACTTTGACTTTTCTTCTTTCCAAAATACCCTTAGGAAAATATAGTATATATCAAAATAGCCTTACCTATTTTAAACCTAATACATAGGATATTGATGTATAAGTATTTCTTCTTATTTTTAGGATAGTTCTCTAATATATAGTGACTGAATGCTTTTATATTTGTTGAATGATTTTTTGATATATTTAAATCATATTGAAAGAATTAAAGTACTTTTTCATTTTATTTTCATATTTTACTTAAATAAAATGGGAAAACTTATTTATTGTCTTTGATAATAAATTTTTGAGTTTATTTATTTACTTATGTAATATTAACTATTAAGTAAATCACGTCATGTCCTTATTCATAATTTGATACTTAAAAAAAATATTTTTTAAAAAGCTTGGTCAAACACAAATTATTGCTCAAAAGTGCTTTTCTGATTGATTAGCCAAACACAAATTGTTTCTATCCAAAAGTACTTTTCCGAAAAGCACTTTTGAAAAAAGCACTTTTCGAAATAAGCTGATTTTTCCAACTTGGCAAGAGTGGAATTTCTAGTACAGGATCAACTTAACAAATTCTAACCTTCTGAGAAAGCAAAGGAATCTCACGACTGAGAATGAAGGCCAGCTTCAGCCAAGAAATAACCTTTGATAACTTGATACATGAAAAAACATGGCATTCTTTACAGCTAGTTTTTCTGCACAAGAAAAAAAAAATCAGACTGGACAACAGCAAAATAATATTATGAACTGATTCACCATGTGAATGCTAACGCACACAGCAAGGGAAATACACGGCTACAAAAGTTATACTTATGTTGGTGAATGTTGAAAAATATTCTGATTAGATATATCTATATGTAGCAAACCACTACCTCAGATCAAATGTACTTATTTGACATAGGAAAATTGTTATAAGAGTTAAGATTTTCAAAAAATTACTTCTAGAAACCTTACAAGATATTAAGAAAATGATAGTTGTGAGAGAAGTAACAGTGAATCCCGCGAAATTTTCCTATTTGGTGATTATATGAGATGGTTCTACTTCAAAACGAGAAGATGGATATTCAATCTGGATGCCAAGGAAATATAAACAACCTTTGGAGTCATATTTCTAACAGCACATAAGACGAGAGCAGATAAATAAGGATTACTGAGCAACTAAATATGCCAACACACCAAAAGAAAGCAGGTTACTCCAAATATTGAGAATCAGTAACTAGAAGCTACAAAACTCATGCTATTTACAGCAGACCTAGTGACATGAATCATTAAGGGGAGAAAACTAAAATAGTGCCTTAATAGAAGATTTGCATTCTTTTGCTTTTATAACGAGAATTCTCACTCTAAAAAGAGGCAGATGCACAGAATTACAGGAGATACAGAAAGAAACACCAAGTAAATAGCCCAACACCATTTTCTGAGAGAAGCTACAAGAAGAAATTATCTTAAACGAAAAATTATTGAAAATCGTTATGAAGTGCACCCAAACAAATTGGAGTGGATATCGAAGATTCAAATAGCCGACACAAGTAGTATGCTATTGAAGCACAGTTGTTGTGGCTATTCAGAGAAACGGCCCTACTGCACTTCACAAATATGATGCTAGAAGCTCCAATCTATCCCATAATCAGTGCAGAAGAAATGATTGTACTTGGAAATTTCACAGGTTCTGTCCAACCAAATGCACCAAATAGTGGCATAAACAATTCAGTCAATAAGCCGACTAGCTTCACTCCCAAATTTGTTGGAGTCAGCTACATGAATTTTTTGATTCCACTTAGCTCTATTCAGGTCCATTTCTTTTTTATACTAAATAATAGCTGTTTCATTCAAATTAGGGATTCTCTAAAACTAATTTTTCCTAAAGCTTACATAATGACAAACATTACACCACAACCCCTTTCCTTTCCTTTCCTTTAGAAATACCAAAACCACATAGTAAGCATGTCTTCCGGAATTCAAAAAACCATAAAACACTACACAACAATTCATTAGAGTTCAACGGTTACTTGGAAAATCAGTATTTGTTGGATGCCCTTTAACGAAAGAATAAAAGTGCTAATTTTTATAACACTAACAGACCTTAGTTAAGTCATTTGCAAGAAGAATCTAATTAACAATCTTTCAGCTGCTGAAGATTGTCGGACGCAAGGAATAAAAATTTCTACCACATTTACACTAGTAGTGTGGATTTCAAAATTCTAAGTCAAGCTGATATCAAGAACGATCTTTTGTTCGAGGTTCCGGATATGAAAATACATAACAACTTGTATATATTTCTGCACGCATACCTGGTTGCCTTGCAAGAATAGCTATTCAAAATGGAACAGCATATGTGGTAAAGCATAACCGAATGATCACGGGCCAATTCAACCGCCCAAATATCCTGTCCCATCTGGTCAACCAAGGACATAAGTGGCAGAGAAGAGTACTTGGGACAGGATGAATCTGCACTGAACAGTGACACACTTTGCAGAAAAAGCCTTTGTGCTTCATGGCTATCACCAGAAAGACCTATGCATTTTCCTGCCATAAGATAAGAGGTAAGGTCAAAAAAGAGAAGTTGAAAACTTAAAGAGTGGGAAAAAGAAGAACACTCACACAGGTATGATTATTATTTCATGCATCAAGCACTTTCAGCTGCAATTCATGCGTTCAAATCTAAGCGGATGCTAACATTTAGCATGGAAATGTCAACTGTGTCTTGAAAGAATAGACCCACAAGTGGACAACAGAGTTCAATAACTCGATGAAGTTTGAAGAATGAAAGGGCAACACAGAATAGTTCAAGCATGCACACAAACAATGCAAAGAATATGGACAAATGGAATGGGTTTTGTCGGAACATATGAAGAAAATATTTTTGAATATATATTCAATTATTTCTCTCATTGTATAAAGATGACCCAGCTTAAAGTTAACATTATCAATACTACATATGGAAGACAATTATGTATATAACAATGAATGACCAGTTGCACATGCAGGTGCGATTTTTTTACAACAAACATAATCTCCTGTTGAATTTAAAACACTCAGTCAGACATTCTAGAAATAAACGATAGCTCCTGAAACAGGCCCACAGTTTTGATAAAATCCGCACAAGTGTTAAGTGATCAAAGGCTGAAAAAATTACACCAGAGGTCTTTTAAAAGCGGAAAGCGCAAAAAGGACAAGCCTCCTGAGGCTTTAAGCGAGAATCAGGGTCTGCGCCTTTTCCAAAGTAAAGAGACAATTTACAGCAAAACAAAGATTATCAAAAAAGTAGAAATCTAGTACTAATAAAATCAAAATCGCATTTACCTTCACTAATTTCAACATCCATTAACAACATTAATCTCAACCACTAAGGGTAAATATTATCAAAATGCAATTTCCACAAGCCAAGAAAAGATTTCCAATAGCAAACTTGATTTTCTGCTTGCAATTAATCAACTGTTGAAAATGTGTAATATTGACTTAGCTAATTGCTTCAGGAATTGTACTAATACTTATCTTTGATTGCAAGTGTCAATTTCAATTTTCCCAAACATGAGCTATAAATAAAGAATAGGAGAATAAAAACTACACAGAGAGTACACAAGAAAACTAACAAATTCCTAGCACTCAGATGGCAAAGGCTCTAATTTTGTATTTTTTTTTATTTTTCTCATATTTAAACGTTAATTCAAGGAATCAAACCCTTCTTGCTCATTATTGCTCTTAGCTTCATCTCACAAAGCACATGATTCTTTCAAGCATTCTGCTTTACCCACGAGAAGGGATGACCTATTGCTTCGTGTCACTCTGTTGCTTTTAACAACATTGTTTATTACTATTGGAAAATAATAATGTATGGCTCCATGCTCTTAACATGGACAGCACAAAATTTAAGAAACACTAATAATCTTTTTTATGTTGGTGCCCAGGCCAGTTTGCTGACACCACTATTCCACAATGCAGCCTGCAACAGTGCAAAAGCACAGGAGTAAACCTCCTACCAAGACTGAAGCAGATGGACTCACATTGAGTTTTGTCACCTGCTCCGAACCTGGGATTCTTCAGGTTACTCCTACGCCTCAACACCAATAACGTGTCAATTTACTCATTATCTTTTAACGTTCAGAGAGAAGCTGTGAATTATTCCTAATAAATATATTCATGAATTCTGAGCATGCACAAGGTGACTGTTCACAAGAAAGACACACAGAGTGGCATCCAGAATGAACTTCACACTACCCATAGTAGTTAGAAGCCTCAGTGAAAGTTGTCTGCGCACAAGCTCCCATTTCAAGTATATGAAATTACTCAAAGATCCAGATTGGAGAACTTCAAGAGGAAGATGGTGCCAACACTTCAATTTGAAGCACATACCTGTGAATGTATGACCAACATCAGCAGTGAATAGCAGTTTCTATCTTAAGTCTATCTGAAAAGAAACATATTAGTAAAAGAAGCTTACAGCTCATGTTTTCAGCACCACTTGAATGTTTATCCTCCACAGAACTTTCACATTTTTGCATAGCATGAGATCTAGACCGTGTCATCCTTAAATTATTTTCAGACTCTTTTTTGGTCTTCCTAGTCCTTCTCCCTTCAACAGCATCGTCCAGCTTGCCCATCTGAGATGGTAACTCCTTCAAACCCGAAGGATCTTTTGCACCGTTTGCCAATGAAGTAGCCTGGTGCTTGGTGTGCTGGGAACTTGATCCCACGGGCCAACCAACAGAATCCTCCCAGCCAAAGTTATTCAGCTTCTCAAAGGCAGATCTATACTTCTCTTTAACACTATATAAAAATTCCACAGTAGAGGAATTTACAGCATCACAATGTTGGAGTCTCAATAGATCTCCTATTAGCAGATCACTTGAAACTTCCAGAATAATTCTGCATTTTAGGCAAGAGATGGCATCATAGTTTTCAGCCAATGTTTGCTTAGCAGTATTTAGTTCCCGTTCTGCCAATTCCCAGAGATGTTGTTTAGAGTATAGTTTTCCTGATAAACATTAAGAAGACACTAAGTTAAAAATCCAGAAACCACGGTAAACATCCATTGTGATATACGAGGAAAGGTAAATAAATTGGGAAAAAATGTTACCTAACATGCAACAGAATGAAATTATGAAGAGGGGCAAACTCTGATTACATGAGATGTTTTTTCCCCATACTAGAAGTGCCTTAGCCTCAGTTCCATTTCCAAGCATCTCATGAACAGTTCCAACCTGTTGCATTGGTTTATGCTAGCATGCTCAATTAGATACTCCCAACACATCCAATTCAAATTAAAGAGCAACTATTTTTGTGTATGTATTAAATAACGAAAAAAATTATAACAATAATGATAGACCTGTAATATGCTTTCCAGATAACATTGGAGGATAGTCCAAGGAGTAAGTATAGAACCATCAAAGTCAAAGAAGACACTTTCAGGAAACCAAGCCTTTGCAGCCACCGGATCATATATCTGGAAGGCTGTGAGACCATATACCTCACTCTGCTCCTCTATCTGATAGAAGAAGTTTTCTTGAAGAAGTTTACTTCGTAAACGATGGGCTTCTTTTGCATAAGCAAGAGCCTACAGGCAATGAATTAACATTAAAGAGCATCTCAACAATTAGCAATCAGTGCCATGCTGAAATTTAGAGAATAATTTGACGTTTTGAAACCAAAACCACGAAAAACACCCAACCACCCCACTTTATGGTCAAATTTTCACGTAATATATGGCAAATAGACTTTTGGAGCATGGATCCATGTGGTCTGCTGGGGTATGTTAACCCAAGAATAAAAGCCAAAGGTAAAACCCCACGCATACTGGATCTACTTTCCACTAGCAAAAGTTTTTAACATTCCATGAAAAAGTGAAATTGATTCAAACAAATGATGAAGAAAACTTTAAGTTGCAGCCCCTATAATCATGCAAAATGTTATAGCCATTATTTTACCTCAACCAGTCGTCCATTTAGAATCAGTCTCTCACTCAAGTCATAGTAAAGATAAGCAGAAAGAAAGGCTGCACCGCTGGTTAAAGGAACCTAAGAACAAATAGCAGCTCCCGTTAATAGTGTAACCACACTGGCAGCCAGAATAAATGCAACTTGTTGTGTCTATCCTGTAAGCTTACAGTGTGAATTAGCTCTGCAGCAGTGAGCTTAACTTTATCGTCTGTAATGTCACAGTGGAGAAAACTTTGATGACTACGAGACACTTTAGAAGAAAGAGCAAGGGTTAAAAAGCTCTGCTGAAACCCAATTAATTGTGGTTGAGACGCTTCCATGCACTTCATCCAATATTCGAGGGACTTGGAAAGTTCACCACAATGATTTGACAATGTTTTGATGAACATTTCATTCACCGGTGAAGTACAGAGAGCATGACTAAGTCTTCTATATCTCCATAGTAACAACACAGACTTCTCTAATGGAATGTTCTTCCTAAATATTTGTATCATCATCTCATATATGTCTGGATGAATTTCCAGGTAGCCCTGAAAAATGGAAACACGAGATGATAAGAGATCATGCAAATTGACATATCTCATTACCAAAAATTCAGCACTCTTCAGCAAATATCAGAATGAAAACACGTGCACATTTTTCATAGGAAAGGCAGCAATTCAAACCAACAATATTGTTTTTCATAGGAAAGGGACTGTTGAACGAGAAAAGCAATTTTATGCATTCAAATAAGTGTTAAATAAGTACCTCTCAGAAAACTCCAAGTTCTTGCAAAAAAATTAAAATTAAAATTAAAATCTACTGGAAGAAGCTTCCAGGAAGCCAAGCAATGACTATTTATTTCTCAAAAAATATTTCCATGGTATATGTTTGTGAAACATTTAGCGTCTAGAAAATTGCATTGTAGGAAGGGATTCTTAACAACTTCTCGAAATGGAAAATGCTCCTTATGGGTCCTAGAAGGATGATCCCTCACATGAAACTAAGCCAAAAATATATTGTTAGATAGTTGGTAATATATAGTGTCCCACATCAGGAAATAGTTGTGTAGTACTATGTAAACATTGTATATAAATAGGGCTATTGTAAAATACTTAGATATCCAAAATATGTTTTCTCCTGTGCACAAGTATCACATACTTAACATAACTGACACATGTGTCATCAAAGATTGAACCAGTCAGAGTGGCCAAAAAATGAGAAGTTTAAAGGGCAAAATAAAAGGTTATGATCGGTTAGACCTAAGATGCATATTGAAATGCATGTGATACAAGGGCCTTCTAACTTGTCAACTGAAAATTTGTGCAAATACAAAATGACATCAAGATTAGAGATTACCTTTAGTGATAACAAGTCGACAATCTGATGCAAAATATTCAACATAATATCAGACATCCTACACTGATCAGGTGCATGACAGTGATTGAGACTCATCCAGAGTCTAGCTGCAGCATGAATATCTTCATAAAGTCTCTGTTCAAAAAGGAGGGAGAGTGGGGGAAATAAAACAATAGGTAAGTATTCAGTAAACACAGGAAGGGTTTTCCAAGTCAGGGAGAAAGAAAGTAACTAAACATAGAAAAAGCTAAGAAAAAGTGCACTGATTTGTTCATTGGTATGACGAAATAAAGTTGAACATGAGAATTAAATTTTCAGATTTCATTTCTCTTCTTTAAAGCAATCAAATTGTGAAGAAAAAGGATAATCCTAACTCAACCTTAAAAGGTACTAGCTCATAAGATGAGGACAGCCTAAAACCATATAAGGAGACAACAGTCCCATTCCATCAACCCAATGTGGGACATTCTAATCCCTCCCAGCCATGCATATGGCTACATCTAGGGTATTGACAATATAAAATATTGGCAACATTAGGTAAACCAAGAATAGGATGGATCTGTCTTGTCTCTTATACCATGGGAAGAAAATAAACCTTGGGCCTTATTCAACCCAAAAGCTAGCTCATGCGGAGCGAATTGCCCAAGATCATATAAGGATACAATAGCCTATATTCCCTCGACCAATATTGGATATACTAACACAAATCAATTTTTTTAAAAAAATAACAGAATTCCCTCGTTTTCCTTCCAAATGAAACATAATTAGCTCAACTGTTTGCCCCCTAAGAAACCATAATTATCAATGCAGGAAACTAGCCTTTTATGCGGTAGCACCTTTGAGTTTGGTTCAATCTCACTGGTACATAGTGCACGTGCACAATACGCATAGGCCGCCAGATGAGAAGCTGAATTCGTGCAGGCTAAATTTGCTACACAGTTTTTCTGCTTTAAGGAACTTTCCTGCAAAAGGTATAACCTGACATAATTATTAACATCAACTTAGACAATCAAGCTCTGATTACTGTAATTCAATAAATGAAGAGGCAGACATAAACAATGGCTTACCACTAAAGCTATTCCTTCTGATAGACACTGAATGCAATCTTTCAGGTTTTCGAATCCATTGGCTCTTAACACCTCTCCCTTAACAATAAGGACTCTACATCTCTGTAAATAGCTGTCCTTGGAGACATACACCTTTTGTAAAAGAAGACCTGTTATTTTCAGGCACATTTCCTGACATAATCTTGGATTTCGTGCATTCAATTCTCTATATGCCAGAAGCTCCTGATGAAGTATAAGTATCAGTTGTTAGCAGCATCTACTCTTAAGCAAACAAAGCACATCAAAATAAAATATAACTGCAGAAAGGGGTTACAAGTATTAACAAACTCAGCCAGGAAGAGTGTGTGTGTTAGACCTGCTCCAAAATGATTCCAAGAGCCTGTTTTGATTCTAAAAAAGGTGACAACAAAGAATACAACATAGTGGTACCATCCTCAATATCCACATTGTTAACCTTCAATTCCATCTGAAAGCAGAACCACGTCAAAGAAATTCATTAAGAAGATGCCAGCAAGGCCAACATATAATTCACGGTTGCATTAAATTAAAGATAAGAGAGGCAAACACCAAAGTTTGGATTTTACCTTCACAAACTGCTTCACTATAGATATGGGACTTGGCAGTTTATTGAACAAATGCTCTGCAGCAGACCAGCTTTTAAGGCTATCAATGATGACTTTTTGGACCTTAAGATCACTACAATGATTAAGCACCTCCAAAAGAAAAGCAGATCTCCCACAAGCCTCATCAATGAAACCAATCAGAGCATCTTCTGACAGATCATTTTGAAATTTATCTGATTCATGCTTAAACAATTCACAAAGACGTATCACATGATTCCAAGATGCTTTGCAGCATAGTTTCAGAGCTTTAGCAGTCTGCAAAGGAAGAAACAATATGGCAAAAATCGGATAGGGAAACGCGAGAACGTGACTTTTTTATTCAGTAACAGTTGTTATCTGGGCAGTAACTTCATCCAACTCTTCCCAATCAATAGGCAACACTATCTTGCGTTGTTTCTTAGTATCAAACGTCTCACCCATTAGAAATTACTCCATGTTTTCTCTCCTTCTCCAGAATAGATTTACAGACAAGAATAAACTATCTGGTTTCCTATTTCTTTGCTTTCCGACACATGTTTTCTACTTTCATCCTTCATAATTTCCAGAAGTGCTTTTGCAATTAAGTTAGCCCATGGACCAGACATCATTTGATTTATGCACTTTCCTAGTGAACTTAAAGCATCAGAATCATAACAGATAGGGTAAAGTTCACTCCTCTAACGTAAACATCTTTTAGAACAAAACCCATGCTTTCCCCATATGCAACTATTTTGTGTATGTTCTGAATACAACCGGTACTTCTTAAGCACATATAAGGGATAGCTCAAAGTTTCTTATGCCATAAAACTGGCCTCTCTCTTCTCTCACCCACCCAAAATACTAGCATACTCAATGATCTGAGTGTCCATTCAAATGGTAATTGATTCAAATTGATAAAACATCAAGAATTTAGAGGTGAATAATAAGCTGCATCTTCTTCATTAACAATAAATCAACCATGTGGAAAGTGAAAACTGTAAAAAAGGATCACGAGAATCTCTCTAGCTGTTCATACCTCTATCATTTGCTTATTTCTGTATAATACAACAGCGATGTTGTAAAAAGAGGTGAAGAGATACTTAAGTCCATTGGCTTGAATCCGTTCACTTGGAATGAGATACTTGATAAATCTAACAGTTTCCTGCAATAACAAAGAAAAAGACAAAAGCTTTAGTCCATTGTTAAAGTGGAGCTAGTCTGCTACTATCATTCAATAATTATCATGTCACATGGGATAGTAATGGTGGTGGTACATGATATCAATAGCAATCTCATGAACAACAGCAGAACCTTGGTATCACGTTTTGTTCGTAGAGAAAGAGTGAAAGTAGCCACTGCTACATGAAGTAACATTTTGTTAGTATCATCACAATGATCTTGCTTTGTATCAGCGGCACTGCATCCAAAAAGGTGAAACACATAAAGATTACAAAAAATAAAGTATTGAAGAACAAAATTAAACAGAAGGACCAAGACAATCTTAATGATGAAAAGACCAGAAAATAGCTAGATCAATTTTAACAGAGAAGCTAAAATTTTATATAAAAAGCAGAAATTGCATTTGTTCATAAATAAAACACTATAGACTGACTTCAGAAACCTAACAATGCCTTCTGAATATGTAATTCCAAATCCAGCTAAAAAATTCAGTTCTTTAAAGGTTAATAAAAAATTTATAACAAGTTAAAATCAATCTCAGAGGAAAGCAAGATTTGCCATATACTAGTGACATACCTGTGGTGTAGGAAGACATTAATGTACTGCCTGAACACATCGTGGATGATTTCTAAGTAAGTATTGCAGGACACAGCCTCTGTTTCAGTAAGAATTTCTTTCCTTGTTGAGATAACATACTCGGCAAGTGGCTGGCACAGGAACTTCAGTACAGCAAAATAAGACAGAATATAAAGCATTCTCTTCTGTGAAGTGTTGCTTCCTGTGCTGTCTATTTCAAAGTACGATTTTAAAAAGTTGAGCAAACTACTTAGTTTTTGCAGCATGTCCTTGGTATCAGAGGAAAGAGCTCTTGATTTTCCCTGGGTAATGGAGTGAATATTGGACTCTTTAATGAGCAATCCAGTAGCATAAAGCCCCAGAATCAGATCAGTGGGTGGCTTATCCTTCAAAAGAACCAATTCTGTCATAAGTAGGACATTCCTTAACCAAAGTCTTCCATAAATACATAGGAGTCATTGAAGCGATAAATAACAAAAATAAACCGCTAAAAGCTTACCTGAGAACCTGCTAACTCAATGTGATGTTTTTTCACGTGAATGGCTAATTCTTCTAACTTGGCAGCCAGGGTACTACAGACATTTGCGTTAACACTTCGGCATTTATGGGCGCAATAACAAAAAAGCTCCAGAATTTCTATGATTCTGCTCTCCTTTCCGACCTGCCCGGTAACATTCACAGAATCATACTATTTTGTAAGGACAAGCATATCGTCAAATAAATAATAGAAACAGTAAAAGACAAGGCAAAGAAAAACAAGTTCTGAAATAGATCATTGAATTAATAGTGCATTGCACCATTCAAGGAAAAATAGGGAGATTATCTTTAGCATAACAATGAAAATACATTCTTTGAACACATCAATATTTTAACTAAATAGAAAGGTATAAATGAAGTAATTATTCCCATCCTCATAAAGCAATTGTAAGGGCATTGTCTTAAATAGAGTCATGAAATTGCATATTTAGCAAGAACAGAAAAGAAGATAAGATGTTTTATCTAAAGAAAGATAAGATTCAGAATCACCACTTAACCAAGGAAATAAAGATAAAAAAGAAATTTCAACACAAAAGTACAATTCGTAAGAAAAGAAAGGTAGTGAAACAAAAATAGACATTTCCTGGAAGTTTATCAAGAAAGAAGCACAGCTTAAACAAAGTTATGAAATTGCATACATTACACTTTTATGTTGCAAGGATAGAAAAGAAATGTAAAATGTAGAATTATTATTTTAACCAAGGAAACAAAATAAGAAAGACTCCTAGGAAAAGAAAGGCAATAAAACAAGAAATAGACATTTTCTTAAAGTTAGCAAGAAAGAAGCAAAAAACTTGTACGATGTGTATGAAACTACCATAGGTGACATCAAGGCAACAAGTGATTTCTAGAACGCTTCAGTTGAGAAATAAGTAGTAGTATTAACTGTGTAATGCAAAAATACATTATGTTGTAACACCAATAATTTACAATTAGGACTTTTAGGAGCTGTATTTATGTTAAATCTCTTGTACCTGATGAATCCAGTTTTTTTTGTCAATTTGACCAAGTTCAGGTACATCAGAAAATAATTAATGCAATTCTAAAAGTTTGACGCAAAGATGATGAAGTGTAACTCCTAAAAGTAAACAAAACAGAATATATAAACAAAACAGAATATTCACTTAAAGATGGAGCGAGTAATAGAAAATAGACAAGTCATGGCTCATTTTTTTGTTTGGTATGATTACGTTAAATATTCTGAGGTGTATTGATCATTTTGTATTATTCAGTAATAAGGTCACTAAGTCAGTGAGTCATACTTATTTATCATTTCCCTAGTTTTATTTATAGCAAATTGTGTAGAAGTTCTGTAATCAGTTAATCAGTTCTGCAATAGCAGTGCAGAAGACAGAAGTTAATTTCTATCTTTGTTGTTGAAGCTTGTTGGTTTTAGTATGTCGAATTTTATGCACACTTACCCTGCGGTTTGGGAGGATTCCTGTAGGATTCTAGGTGTCAGTCAAAATACTTTTCTTTCCTTCTTGTTCCTTCGAACTCTCCATGTCCTTCTCACTGGTCAGACGCAACATTGAACACAGATTTGCACCAAGAACAGCCCTAAGTTCGAATTATTTGACCTCAACATCAGTAGCTTCACCAGATCACATAACATCTGAAGCCTCGTAATTTCTTTGCTGGTCCGGCCTTAAATTACCATATACTCAGAACCAGCAATTTGTTTGCTGTACTTTAACTGGCCAATTGAATGCATGAGGTCCCCCTACCTTGTCCTATGGAAAATTGTCAACTTGCTCACTTACTCGTCTTCAATAAATTATTCATTTCTTTATCGTTTCGATTATTCATTTGTATATGCCACTGTATTCTCTCCCCATGTATCGGACAATGCAGATCAAGCAAATGAAAGGAATAAATACCGGATCCAATAAACAACAGAATATCATTGTTCAAGATCAATAATCTAAGAAAGGAGCAATAATACCTTCATTTCTGCAGCCATGGTATCCAGCACATATTTTAAGGTGTCAACAATCCCAGAGCATTCCTCAAGTTCTTGTGAGAAGATAGAAGAGCATATCTTCCTTGCAAACTGTGAGCCATATACCTGTTAGCTTAGACAGAAAAAGACATTCTAAAAAAAGGTGAATGTGAACATGAGAAATCCACCTTGAACAGTTGATCGTTTAATGATGAATTTTTAATTTGACACAAGACTTCTTTACAAAATTCCCGCACCAAATCTCCACTGAATTTTGTAACGTCCCCAAACATAGTCATTGTTATTCTGTTCAAATATGTCACAAGCACCCGATGCAATTTATCATGAGCATTTGTATCCAAAACCCTGAATTATCCAAAGTTGTTAACTCCAGTCAGTTAAATACATTCTCTCACATTGCAAAAAAATATAGCACGGTTCAAAATTATCAATAATCTTTTATAAGATTCAAATAATTCACGAAATTAATCAACAGCATAAGATACAATCATAAATGGCAAGAGTGACTCACTTGAACCACGGCACAACCTCTTTAACCAAATCAAGAAGTCCATGATATTCACTGACCGCCTTATTCTGAATTAAAGAAGCACACTTAACAAGCGTAACTACAATCTCCACAATCAAAAGAGCAAATTCTTGATCCACATTCTCTTCGCCCAACTGTGGCAATAACCGCTGCTGCGTTGACACCACTGATTTGGACTTCTTTGTTTCTGCCTTGGTTTTACCAATGGCATTATCCCGAAGAACCTTAAGTACAGACAGTACTTCACATTCGGCTTCCTCGTATTTCTCCCAAGATTCCAGACAATGAATGTACCGAACTCTTTGTGCTTGAATAGTGTAGGGTTTACACGACAGCTGCGAAGAGATACACTCAAGGCAGTTAAGGCATAATCTGTAAATATCGAACAAGTGAGAGGCAGATTCGTCAGGAATTCTGGGGGATTCAGATAAACGTTTGGGTAAAAGGCTTAGGGCTTTATTGAGGAAGGAAAGGAATTGTTTGGCAAGTGAACGGATGGTAGTAGTAAAGTCGGTGGATTTTGAGGGTTTTGAGGACTTGTTTGGTTTGGAGACAGTAGTGAATTCGTGGAGGTAATTGGAGAAGTTATTGTAGGTATTGGTGGTGAATTTGGAGGAAGATTGAAGTTCAGTGAGGAGAGCAGTGGCGGTGGAGGAATCCATGAATGCGGCCGTGGAAGGCAGCGGAGCGGTGGTGATGGCGGGGGGCGATTTTGGGAGTGATGTTGAGTGAAAGAGAAATTTTAAGGGAGCGGGAAAATGTGCCGCTCTTTGTTCTTCAAATTATTTGTATGGAGAACGGGAATAGTAGTATAGAAGTCTCTTAACGTAAAGTTAAAAAGAAAATAATAATATATATATTAGTTAGCAAAGTTAGGATTGTTAGGGGGTACTGGTTCCCTCCTATGTTGGACATAAATTGTTCCAGACTATCACAATTACAATCCAAAATAATTCTAGGTACTACGGTTCCTAGTATGGCTGACCAGAAAATTTCATTTGCAAATACTGGAGGAACTGCCAGCATTATTGTTCTTCCCTAAAAAAAATTTTTTGCTCCTTCCTTTGCTAGCACATCAGCCACCATATTCTATTCTGTGTAGCTATGTTTCATCTCTGTTCTGACCTACATTCATAAACAATAGAGTCATAAGTGTTATTTGCGGTTATTAGCATTCTTATTACCTATGTAGAGTCGGTAGCTATTTCTAGTGGTGTTAGGCCCCTTTGTTCTGCAATTTGAAGTCCCTTTAAAAGGGCAGTTAACTCGGCTAGGGTATTGGTGGTGTGGGGCATGTTTTCCAAGTAGCCTAGGATCCAGTCTCTACTGGAGGTCTTAAAGACAACTCCAATGCCGCTTATCCCTGGGTTACATATAGCTGCTCCATCAATGTTAAGTTTATAATGGCTCCTAGGTGGAGGTTCCCATCTAACACCTATAATAATTGCTTCCTCAATTTCTCCCTGCATGTTACTATGCAGTATTCAGTGGCTTTTGCGATGGTGTTAGAAGTAAAGACTAGATCCTTCCTTTTCTTGAAGATGTTGCGATTCATTGTTAGCCATATGTGTCAGAAGCATAAGGAAAGGATAACCTTCCAGGATATGATGTTATTCAATGACTTTTTCTTTAAGTTGGTCCATGTATTAGACCAGGATTGGGCTGTAAAGTTGAGATTTTGTTGTTGGCTGGCAATTGTGCTTTGCGTAGTGAGATTATGCCAGAACAACTTTGTATTCGGACAATCCAATAAGATATGGGCACATGTTTCAGGTGTAGAGGAGCAAAAACAACATGCAGGATTACAGTTAACCCCAATTATATGGAGGAGAGCTCTAGTAGGAAGTCTTTCATGATACAATTGCCAGATGAAGGTTTTGACCTTATTGGGTACTTTTAACTTCCAGATCCAGCTGAAGTTTTTTATCATTCATGGACAATTTTGGATTAGCTTTATTGCTAAGGAGGGTGTAGGCTAATTTAGTGGTAAAGATGACACTGGGTGTCAAACCCCAAATCATTTTATTCTCATTGACTGAATTAGTAGGAACGAATGTAGATGAAAGATTCATGATGTTATCAGGGACATTGAAGGTAAGGGAAGAGATATTTTATTCCCCATTATTGTAGATGGTGGCCATCTTGACAGTTAGGTCATTTAAAGTTAGAGGACCCCCGATCATATTTCTGATGGATGTATTATTTGTTATACAAGCATCATTAAAGAAATCTACCATGTCCTCTTTGTTAACGACCCACCTACTAGCCTGCTTGCATGTAACTCATCTCATGAGGATACACTGCTAGATTGGAGATTTGAATTTTTTTGGAATATGGTTCTAATTACAGTGTTTGGATACGAGGACTCTTGCCCAGAGTAATGAGGTATTTTCGAATATCCTCAGGGCTATGCCAACACGAAATGCCTTATTCTTGCACTCCATTGTTTGCAAACTTAGTCCCCCCTGATTCTTTGGTGTTGTAACCCTTTCCCAGCCCAATATGTGTATCTTTTCCTATTGAGTGTGGTGCTTTCCAAATGAAATTTCTTTAGACCCTATTAATCAGTTTGGATGTTTTGAAAATTTGATGAACTGCATGACATGACTTAGGATGATGCTAGTGATGCTTTGGCCAGGGTGGTTCTGCCAGTCATGTTCGGGTAATTTGTTTTCCACCCAGCCAACTTAGATTGCATATTTTCAATGATGAACTAAAGTTCACTGTTGGTCTATTGTGAAATATGGAAAAGCTCAGGTATTTACCAAATGAGGAGGTGGCTTGGATGGAGAGGTTGGCAGTAAATGCCATGTGATCAGGTTTGAAGTTAGAGGAGATGAAGACCACGAACTCAGTGAGATTAATTTTTTTTTCCCTGATACATTATTGAAGGAGTTCAGAATATGGATGATTGTGTTACAGTTCCTTGAGTCGGCTCTTGCAAATAGAGTTAGGCCATCAACACATAAAATGTGGGAGATTTTAGGGCCAGACCTGGTAATACCGATTGGTACCCACTGTTTGGTATAAACTGCATTGTCAAAGAGCATGGAAAGTCTTCCCATGCACATGATAAAGAGATAAAGTGAAATAGGGTCTCCTTGTCTAATTCCCTTAGTTGGATGGACAACAACAACATACCCAGTATTATCCCACATCGTAGGGTCTGGAAGATTCCCCTAATTGGATAGAATGAGTCTATGTTTCTACCATTAACTAGGATTGAAATTAAGGAGGATCTGACACAACAAAGGATGAGCTTGAAAAGGTCAGAAGCAAAATTGAAATCTTGGAGTGTCTCTAATGAAAAACTACTCAATCCTATCAAAAACCTTTTATAGATCAATCTTTAGGATCATGTTAACATGTTTCCCTCTCATTTTTCCAAAATGAATGATGTATTCCCGGACAATTATAGTATTATAAAAGGCTCTTCTATTGGATAAGAAATTAGCCAGGCTATGACCTATTATGTCTGGGAGGAAAAGTTAGATCATATTAACAATGATCTTGGTTACACTTTTGTGGATGGTGTTACACAACCTTATGGGTCTGAAGGTCTTGAGAATTGAAGCTTGAGGGCACTTGGGAATGAGGCATAGTAAGGTTTCATTTATAGTGCGATGTATTGTGTGGGATTCAAAGCTCCTATTGCATAAGTCAATGCTAGACTTTCCTTCTATGTTGCAGTATTTTTTATAAAAGAAATAGGCCATCCGGCCTAGGAGCTTTGAAGGGCTTGAAGGAGAAGATGGCCTCCTTATTTCACTATCCCTAAGGGGTGTGCTCAGGATATCTCTTTGGGAGTTGAATAGTATATGGGGGTTTGGTCATTTGGACAGCTGGTGTGTATAGGTGATTGTGTGGGTGAAGAGGTGTACAGGGATCTGAATTAGTTTAGGATAGAGACATTAGTTTCCTGTTGGACGTGCTGCCAATTGCCAGCTTCATCCTTTAGAAAGAGGATTATGTTTCTTCTTCTCCTATTAAGAGTGGACGTATGAAAGAATCCAGTGTTGGCATCACCATCAGCGAGCCAGTTAATTCTGGATTTCAATTCCCAAAAATCTTCCTCATTCTTTGGGATTGAGTCAAGCTCCGCACTTAGAATGCTTACAATATTTATGAGGAAGTCACTAAACTGGTAGTTGGGGGAGTTTTGAATGCCAGCTATTATGTCCATAAGCCTCATTTTTTACAGAAAATATTACCAAAAGTATGCTTATTCTACTAAGTGAGCCTTAAAGAGATGTATTGACTGGATTAGAGAGGAATTAGAGGGAAAAGAATCCAAGATAAGATTGCGGAATGAAGGATGGCTATACCATATTGACTCAAATCTAAAGGGTTTGTTGGTATTAGTAATAGGCTCACCCTTTAATCTAATGAGCAAATGACAGTGGTCAAAGTGGGTCCTAAGTAGGCAGGTAACATTAACCTCAGGGTACTTAAAAATCCAATAGTCATTAGCAAAGCATCTATCAATTCTCCCTAAAATCAGACTGCTTCTATTATTGTATCTCTTGTTGGTCCATCTGTATTTACTATTTTTGTACCCCGGGTCTACTGCTTGAATTGATTGAGACAGTTCCAAAATAGGTTACTTCTGTTAGAGTTGATGCAGTTATCCCCAAACTCATCCATAACTTTTAGAATTTTATTAAAATCACCTCATACAAATCAATTTCCATTGAAATTTCTTGAGAAATCAATTAAACAGTCCTAGAGCACTTTCTTATTAGATAAAAGGCATAATACCTTGGCCATTGCATAAATACCTTGGGGAATGGTGGATACCTCATCTACCTGGAGAGTGTCTACCTTCCACATCATTAATATACCTCCAGAGAATTCCACTGCCGGGAACTGAATGAGCATGTCGAATTGAAGTTCCTCAATCAGCTTCTTGTGGTCATTCATCCTTGTATCCAGCAGTCCAGCATAGCTAGTTTGTGGAGCTGAACCATGGCGGGGCAATGTCTTATGTACTCCGCATTGTTCCCCCTCTAATATTCCATATGGTGTAATTCATTAGAGGGGTGAGGTTGGTTGGGGAGTTTATCTTTTGTGCCTTCTCTTTCCCCTGAGTAGGCATAACAACTTTTTTCTTCCTTGTATTCTTCATGATCAATAAAGGATCGGAGTTAATAGCGGCTTGAGGACACCCTAACTCTAGTGGGATCCCAATCCAATTCCACACTTAGATAGGGCTCTAGGTCACAGCAGGACAATTCTCTCGCTTTACTTCACATTGAACTCTATTGCTTTGTCTGAGTCCAGTAGGAGCGAGTCTGTTCGCAGTGGTCCATAATATTCCTTTGTCATCCCCACTTCCTTGGTTGGTTTACTCTTGAGCAGATATAATGCTCTACTGATTTTCTTTGTTATATTCCCCAGTGGTGGGTTATGTCTCTTCTCTACTGTGGTTGAAAACGAAGGCTCTTGTTGGAGTGGTGGTTCAAAGACCACAAACTCAGACGTTGCCACTAAGTCCTCAGCTATTGGGTTTGGGAAGAAGGTAATCGATTGAAATGTTTGAGGCAATAGGTTGTTGACCATTGATGGGTCCAGGTTGGTGTGCATGGTGCTAACACTGCTTGTGAGAATCATCGATTACCATAGATGCAAACCAAAGGTTGCCAAGACCTTGTTCAGAGCCTCTATGGTCACCCTTGCGAGATGCACTGGGTTCTGGATGATTAGGGTAACTAGTTGATTCTCTAAGAAGAAATTGCAAGCTAGACCCTAGCCCTGCAAAGCCAGTTCCAGCTAAGATGCCGGTGTGTGGTCAGGCGGCAGTGGGTGGAGGTTACGAGGATAGGTGACTGCTGTGGGTGTTCAATTTTTGGTTTTTTTGAATTGCCTATTTGGGTAATGGTGGAATTGAATTGGACTATGGATCCATAATAGAGTGTTTAGTGATCCTTGTCAAATAATTTTGGATATGCTGAACTTTGGAATTTGCGTCTAATACCGAGGATTTAATATTAATTGTGTATCTACTTGAGTGGACGGATGTTACTATATCACTCGAGATTGGGTGATTTCTCATGTGATGCACTTGAGTATCCATGGATTGTGGTGAGGTTGTTTATGCAGGTTACTCTAGTAGGGGATGATTAGGGGTCGAGTAGGTGTTGGGGTAGGGGGTCTCATTTGGGTGCGCATTTACCAATTGGGGATGGTCCCTGGTAATGGGCGATATGGGGAGTTGATGGCCCAACCCACTCTGGCTTGTCAGGCTCGTGTCTGATCTTTGCTTTGTGATCAGGGCCGCAGTGTTTCTGTTTTGGGTTTGGGTAGGATATGCATTAGTCCCTGTACTTGTTTCCTCCTGCCTCGTCCCACTACTCTTTTTGTATTGGGCTTGGGCTGTTCCTGTGTGGAATGGGCTTGCGGGGAAGGGTTATTGATTTTTTGTTGGTTAGACAAATTAATAGGCCGTTGATGGTTATTGGCCTTATTAGCATGATTCTTAGTATTATATTTAAAGGTTTTAGTTTTCAGGATCTTACCAGAATTAGCATCAAATATTTTTATCTGAATTTTTGTGTTGATTCTTCGGACTGGTTTGTAGTTCTCGTCACTTTGCTTTGATCTTGCATGGGGCGATTGAATTGATTTCCTTCTCCTTGGGAAGGTTATCATTTATTCATTCATCTTTGGCACCCTGCTTGTTGCGCGTCTCAAAGTATTCTGGTACTTCTTGTTGTGGTGTTGCTGCTCTTTGTCTATGAGTACACGATTTCAAGGTGTGTCATATTCTGCCACAACCTTTACACAATGTTCTTCCCCTTTGTAGATCACTGCTTGTTTAAGATCTCCAATAACGACTGATGTTTCCATCGAAGTTTCGAGAGGCACTTGGATACAGATGCGTGCATACCTCCATATCAAGGTAGAGGAGTGCGCGTGTCTATTTTGAGTAGTTTGCTTAGTTTCCTTCTAACTTTTTCCAAAATTTCTTTATCGTATAACTCAGTTGGCAGTTGAGACAGAAGAATCCAAATGGCAGTGAAGGATAAAGTTGCCTCTTGTGGAACGAATTTGGGTTCCCATTTTTTGTCTGAGAGAAAGTTTTCGGAAATGAACCAAGGACCCAGGTGTAGTGCTTTAGTCATATTCTCCTCCAATCCGAATTTGACCATGAAGAAATCACATCCTAGGTCAATCAAGATTAATTGTTCATATGGATTCCAGAGGTCAATTAGTTTGGATCGGAGGGAAATGGTGGGGGCATTCTACGACCAAAGACTTTTCTGATGACGGAAAAGCGCCAAGGATAGTACAGGCGATTTTGCCTCCCTATGTAGGGCTACTTGGCCATCATTTTCTTTTTATTTGTCATCATTATTGTTTGTAGGGGTTCTTCCCTATAGCATTTGGATTGATTTGTTGCTTGTTTGTCTAAGAGCATTTCCTTATAGGAGCGAGATGGGGTATCTTCTCTTTCCATGGGATTATTTTGGTCCGGAGGCTTCGGTGGGATATTTGGTGGTTTGGTGGTTGTGTCTATTTTCAAGTATTCTAGAGGGAAGTTAGAGTTTACTTCAACTCTCTCTCTTCAATTTATATTCCTTTAATTATGAGATTCATTACTTGTATAAAATTTAACAGACTATTACTCTTTATTCTTTTTAGTATAATACAATTTATTTAATAGAATCCTACCAAGGTGGACAGTATAATATCGTATAATTTATAAAGTGAACAACATTAATCTTACATCCCAATAATCAGTAACAAGATATTGTTCAACTTATCTAGCTTTTTAGTTTAACTTTACTTTAATGGATCAATGTAGGATTTTATACACCCATTGAGTAAGCTCGTGCTCGAACCGGACCATTAGAACATAACTCATCAGTTAGGAATAGGGCATGCTATTTTTTTCTGGAAATAATAACTTGACACAGTCCACAACACATCAAATAAGTATGCGAGATGAGTCCGGGTATAATCAATATTAAGATCACATTAGGTTTGCAAGTTTGCGTTTTGGCTTTTTGAACTTTAAATAATTAAAAAGGAAGTTGCAAATGACCAAACAAAATTATTGATTTGGACACAAATTTAAAAAATACGTAATAAAAACAAACAAAAAAAACTCAAATACTATAGTAACTTTAAATTTATTAAGTATAACTTTTCACTTTACGATTTTAATACAATATGCGAGCCTGTGCTTTGACATTTAACTTGCAAATTATAATAAGAGTTTTCTGATTTCATATTAAAATAAAAAGAAAAGAAAAACTTAATCATATTCAAAAGTTATAAAATAAAAATGTAATCATTTGATCAATATTATTTTATAGATGATTCAGGAGTTGGGTTATCTTCATTTCTTCGTAACATTGGTCAAAGCAAGTAATATTATATTTTAAGTCATTCGCCATCCGGTTGCACTTATGCTGTGAAGTGCTTTATTCTCAATTTTATGAAACGTGAAACAAACAATATACTTTAAAGTGGTATTTAGCTAAAAAGTGTTTGTTTCCTTTGTTGGCCAAAAGCTCTTTTTGACGTTATATTTGAAATCGAACATTACTTATATTGTTGTTGTAACGTTTCGTAGTTAAAAAAGACGCACACCTACTAAAAAGGTATCTTCACTAATACATGCAAAATTATATTATTGTTGTTGACTACTAGGACTAATTATGATTTTTGTACATTTACCTTTACTATCACTAAAGACACTTAGACACTTTTCTCAAGTAATCTATATATTGTGCAAATTAAACAAATACATCTTTGGGGGATAATAAAATAATACATGTGAATTAAAACACTAGATAATATTAAGAGTTGGAACAAGTTATAAAAATATTGGAGTAAAAAAAAGATGACATTAATGTATACTTGAATTCCAAACTTGGTCGACAAACTTCAAACAATACCACCATTTACGATTTATAAATGAGAATCTTGATAGCAGTTTAAAAGCGAGAGAAGATAGAATAAGAATGAGTTCGTTGTGAAGAACTGAATAAAGTTAAAAATAATTATAATATAAAAAGAGGAACAAACGTAATTTTTTAAGTATGTGTAATAAAAAATTTTTTAGAAGGCGGTGATCTAGGGCTGGGGGCCAAAATAATCATTTGGCAATAATCAAATAAGATTTGGATGTGCATGGCACTCAACTACCAACTCACACATAGCAAGAGGTTTCGTTCTAGTATACTATGATAATATAATAGATGGAAAGAAAGAAAAAAAGAACTTTGAAAAAATAAGATAATCATTTTATATATAAAAGAGCATCAATAATATATAATTTTACGTTTTATGTGAGATTAGATTAAGAGAAAAGTATTAAATACAATACACTTTAAAGGGCCATTAGAATTTCTCGTCTCGTCTTATGTCTCTAACAATCTAAATCAAAATTATTCATATGTTTTTCATAAAATTTTGGTAGTTTAAAAAGTTTGCAAACTTGATAAGTACACCATTTGTGATTTTGTTCACTACAATAGCATCCAAATTACATAATTGCCATGGTTTTCTCTTTAAGAAATTAATTTTTAAATATTACCCCCAGTTTTGTTTTGTTACATAAATAAGTTTCTTTAAGTTTTTACGCCATGCAATTGTTTATCTTCACCAAGAACACCATAATTTTTCAATTTTAAAAGCTTGAAATTATATTTTGTGGGGGGAGGGGAGAGGGGAGGGGGGAATTGAAAGTTAATGGTTGATTATAGTTAAAATCAACCAAGTGTTGATTATTGATACTTAAATTTTTAGTTCAAATAATAGTTTAAAAATCTCAATTCTCAATCGTTGTTATTTAGAAAGTATCGAAGAAGACAAAATGAGTCCTCTTTATTTGGTATTATATGACTAAATTGGTGACGGTGGGTCATTTGTATTGATATTTGAAGACTTTATTTTAAATACGAGATCATTTTGGAGAAGATTTAATGTGTTTTTATTGAAATTAGAATTGCAAATTTGAAGAATAAGTTATTGAACAACACAGATAAATTATACCAATCGGGTAAATATTGTTGAATAATTTAACATATAAGTTGAATGCATGTAACACATAGTCATCCCTATCGGGTGGACTTTGGTGAACAACTGAACAAGTTCAAAGTCATACTAATATGGTAGAGTTTATGAACAATCTAACAAATAAGTCGAACGCAGATAAAACAAAGTTATGCCGATATGGTGAAGTTTTGTAACCAATTAAACAATTATGAAACGATGCCAGCCGAATAGAGTTTGTGGGCAATTAACAATGTAGATAGAAAAAATATATCATAAAACCTATCAATTCGGGAGAGAAATATCCAACAAGCAATAAATATGCGTGACTCCAAAGGTTATTTTTCAAATACATTAAAAAATAAGGCTATTATTTAAGGACCAACACCTTATAGGTCATTCTTGTAACTCACCCATCCAATTGGACGATAACCCAATACCACTTTCTTCTAGGATTTTTTTCTTCCTATATAATATTTGAAACTTATTTATCAAAATTGTCCTAAAATTGTATATTACCCACCATAAAAAAGGACCACTTACAAATTATAAACAATCAATTATTAGTGTTTTAAATTAGGGGATTTAGTTATATTATTTCCCTATTTTCTCTCCACTCATCTTTCAGTAAGAAGGACACAGCTCCTCTCCAGTTTTTGGGTTGAGATTAGCTCCATTACTCAAAGCTCCAGTAGGTTTCAAGGTTTTAATACACAACTTGACTAATGCCACCATCTTATAATAGTGAAACTATAGTATTACAAAGAGAATCAAACCAAATAAGAAGCATTTACACTTGATCGTCTTGTCTAGATTCAACAAGACTGTAGTCAAGTTTGAAACACAATAAAGTGCAAATTATGTGCTAGTTATTTTTTTACGTAATATGTAACATCAGGTTTTGATTTGATGGAGGAGATTACCAACTGTAGCCTTCTTATTAGAAGCAGGGGAAAGTAGAGAAGAAGCTCTATTGTTGTCCGGATCAGACTGATGGAGTTGTAGATCTGTCGATGAAGTCATGATTTTCGAGGAGCAAGTGATAGCTCCGATCAGAGATGTGGCTTATGAAAATTGGATGGTGTGGTTATATTTCTCCGCACCCCCTATTTATGGCTGGTTTCTTTTTAAAAAATAAAAAAAATAAAAAAAAAATATATACAAAACCCTGCTTATCCAACAAAGTGACTGCTCTTCCATTTCTATCTCTAGCTTTTACTAGATATTTGTTTTGTTTTTTGCAAAGATCATTTAGTTGAAATAACTCCATTACTTTGCTTCACCCCTTTTCCAATTCCACCACAACATGGAGAGGTTGTCAATTTCGTACATTAATATACAAATTAAAAATAATTTTTTTACAAATTTTAATGCAAATTTGAATATCTACAACAACATACATAGTAAAAATAAATTTCATACAACTAACTATATAGTATACAACTTATCTACAACTTTTATACATCATTTCTACCCAGTTAAATACATATTATACAACTTAAATATAATTTTCATACAAATTTTATACAATATGTCTTTTGTATGTATTTTGTAAGTGGTGTGTTTTTGTTCCTCTCTGAAATTCTAATTAAAACATCCTCTCTTAATACAATTTTGATACATGTCAACAACTTTATGTAAAAAGATAATATTTATAACATAAATATAATTTTTATACAACGATTCATGCATTATACAAGTATTTTTTAACTTCATACAACAGGCAATTAAAAAATATATATAATTACAATAGAATACAACCTAAATACAACTTACATACAACTTTAATGCAAATTCATAAGTATATTGTATGTCGTGTGTTCTTCTTCTTCTTCGAGTTTCAATCTAAAATTCGGTTAAAAATCAAGTCTAATCTTCACCAAACACCCTCAAAAATTGAGATATAAACTCTAAAGAAGATTTTCAACTCCAAACAAACAATAGTTTTTGAAAATCCAATTTTGAATTCAAAGCTTTGAAGTTTTTTAATGGCCGTCAATGGTGGAGAATCAAACACCTCAAAAACTTCTTGATTGACAATTTCAATTCGAACACCAATTGTGCAACATGAAAGGAAATTGGTAAGTTAAAACTTTATATTGAAACAATTGAAATTAATTGATGAATTCCCTAAAAAAAAGAGATAAAAAGCAGAGAAAAATGAAGAAAGCAAATTGGGGAAAGAACAGAAAAGGAGAGAAAGAGAGAGAGAGACAGAGAGAGATAGAGAGACGGAGAGAAAGAAAGAGAGACGGGGAGAGAGAGAAAGAGAGACGTGGAGAGAGAGCAGTGATGGGAAATAAATGTTTCCCTATTTAATTTCTAATATAAAAGAATACTCATTAATACTAATTGATATATAATTGATAAATTGTACATGCCCATATAATTAAGTTAAAACTTGATTAGGGAGGGTAATAAAGTTTCAAGAGAATAAAATACCTTTATTCTTATCCAACCCAAACCTCTTTTTCTTAAAACCAAACAATTCAGCCCAACTGTCAGTTAACTGGGCTTATGAACTCAAGGCCCAGTATCGACCAAACCCGCATAAAGACATAAAAATAAACGCGCGGCCAGGTTTTACTCTGTGAAAGGAAAACAAGTAGGGTTTAAGCCTTCACCACACAAACCGAAGAAACAATGCCGAAGTCGAAGCGTAATAGAGCCGGTATAGTACAACCCTTGAAATTTCAATATCTGATTGCTGAGTTCTTACTACTTGAGCATTTCAATTGATAAGGTGTTATAGTATATTTTTTTAAAAGTAATTTCTGAATTATTAAGCTGATGTGTTGTGCTTTCTAATTGCAGTGACCTTGTCCAAGACGAAGAAGAAGGGGAAGGAGCACAAAGAAAATATAGTAAATACAATAAGGGAATGTGCGGAAAAGTATAGTTCAGCTTACGTCTTTAGTTTCGAGAACATGAGAAATCTCAAGTTCAAGGAGTTTAGAGATCAGCTCAAGTCCTCTAGCAGGCAAGTTTTTATTTATTTTTCGTCTGACAAATTTGCATGTAAATTATTAATCTTTATCTTAGTTGCTTAAAAAGATTGTAATATCCTGATATAAAGGATTTTGATATCAAAAGCATACATGTTGGGACATTTTCGAGTTAAGGCATCAATTTTGCTTTGATTTTAGGAAGGTTAGTTATGACTAATAATGTAGAATCCTATTAGCTTATATTTTCTATATAGAGTTCAGAAAATAGCAAATTTTAATTAGAATTGTATGGAGGTACTCTTAACTTTCGCATCTCCATGTTTAGAATTTACATATTGTGGACACCTTGTGCCAAAAATTTTAAATCCGACACATCTAGCTGCTCTGGCTTGCAAGAGGATAATATAGACACTATATTTTACTGAACCTAGAATTGGGTCGTCTGGCTATTACAGCGCGTTTCAAGTGTACATTGTGTATGTACAGTGAATGTGTTATCATTAAACAATTACATTTTCTCATACAAATCATTTTGGGAGGATTATTGATTGGAAATTAGTATTGAGTTGGGAAGTCTCGAGGGGGGATTTTTGTTGGTCTTTCGTATTAATTAGCAGCATGGACAGTGTATTAAGCATTATTTCTTTCTATTTCAGATTTTTCCTTGGATCGAACAAAGTCATGCAGGTAGCACTTGGGCGCTCAGTCTCCGATGAGATTAGACCTGGTCTCCATAAGATCTCTAAGGTAGGGCATGCGTACACTATATTATCTGTCAAATGTCATATTGATTTTTTATTTGATTCTGTTCAATTATTCTAATTGATATCCTGTCTGTACAGCTCGTACGTGGAGATTCAGGCATTTGCTTTACTAATTTATTAAAGGAAGAGGTCCAAAGGTAAATTAACTGATTTAATGATGCATTTGAGATACTGAAACTCTACACATTATAACTCTGTTTTTGTTTAGGTGAAAGGAAAGCTTTACTTCTATTAGTGAAATTGCGTTAATAGTTTTTTGTTATTGTCATCCTTGTCCATTGTGCTATATCCAATTTATTTATGCTGATTGTGGTTACAGCTTAGCATTTTGTTGCAAAAAATATCGAGCCAATAATTCCAAGTCAAATGCTCGTGGTTTTTCTTCTTCCGCTTCTCTTCTACTTTGCAATTTCATTCCTTGCATGAAAGTTACGCCTGTATCCTGTAGCACTAGCTGTTTGTCTCTGCTGGAGTAACACCTCTGGTGTTTGCTTCTTGTTCCCTCCATTTCTTCCATTTTTCTTTTGGCTCATCATTTTAAATGTTGTTAGGTTGTTTAACGAGTTTGAAGAATACGACTTTGCAAGGACTGGCAGTGCAGCAACGGAAAAGGTATTGCAAAAGTTTTTTGGTTAATACAAGTTGTTTATTTACTTTTATGGCGGTGTGCGCGGGCCAGATTCCCGGTTAAATCACCCAGTATGTGCTATTTCCCAGTTCCCACTAGCATAGGTACCGGTTAATTTTATCCATCAAAACTTAGACAAAACTTCTATTCCTTCTTTATCCAACCTTGTATTTAAATTTAATAATCAGCTCACTTCCGCACATTCCATGATAAAGCCGTTCTCCTTAATTGCGGTGTAAGGTCCAGAAAAGAATAATCTTCTCTCCTTGTATATAACAAAAATAGTCAAGCTTGAACTTAAGTGATGTTATTTGTTTCTGTGGAGATTTAGTGTTTCTGTTTTAGGTTTTGCTGCTGAAAAAAAGAAGCTTTTGCCACTATCTTTTGGATGGTGAACTTATTTCTGATAATTTTGAAGCAACTGCATGTTAGCTTCGTTTATATTTACCTGTTTCCAATTCTATGTATGTTCTGACTCTTGTTGCCATATTAGCTATATGTGAACTTATTTTTTATAAAGCTAATTGCCATTTTGACTACTATAATAAGGACGATTTGCTCAAGAGCTCCTTCAGAAGATGCTTTCTCTGGCTCAATTGATGCCTCTTGCTACCCCTGTGCTGTTTGGTCTATAATAATTAAACCATATCTATTATCATATCCATTAAAAATTTGTTCTAGTAGATAATTTGGGGATATTTTTATTTGATCTGAGCATGTATCTAAGGTATATTCAACAAGTACCTTGCCTCAATTTATATTCCAGTTACTTACCGGGTTCTTATTTTTGGTCCTTATTTGATCTGAGCATTTACATAAGGTATCTTCACCAAGTACCTTGCCTCAATTTATATTTCAGTTACATACCGGGCTCTTATTTTTGGTTCAATCTCTCAGGTGGAGCTACAAGAAGGCTGTCTTGATCAGTTCACACATGAGATGGAGCCATTCCTACGAAAGCAGGGGATGCCAGTTCGATTGAACAAAGGTGTTGTGGAGCTTGTATCTGACTTTGTTGTATGTGAAGAAGGGAAGCCATTGTCACCGGAGGCAGCTCGCATACTGGTTTGTATATATTTCCATCTATCAAATTTCTGAGGATAGTTACATTCTGTCTATTTCGTGTGTCATACTGGAGGTGCCTTGTAAAAGTGCAAAAAGATCAAAACAGCGTATGTTGAAGTTCTTGAGAAATGAAAGCAATTACCTTGTTACTGTGCAGCGTCTGCTTGGTATCAAGATGGCTACTTTCAGGCTCAACTTAATATGCAGGTGGACTCCTGATGAATTTGAAATCTACAGAGAAGGATTGGAAGAGTCAGATATTGAATCCTCATAGACAATTCTCTCACCTGTGGGATGACACATGTTTTACAAGATTAAAGTTGCACGGTACGGGTTGATCCTTTGATACTCCTAGAACCTCTTGCCAGCTGAAGTCACAGAGGGGGTGTTTTTTACTTGGTCTCAAGATATTAATTGAACAGTCATCAATTTTGGCAATATTATAGCTTCGGTATTCAGACTTCAGTATGTGTGCGCGTGGAAGGTGTTTGAACTATTTTGACTCTTCAATGTAACGGATTTATACTTCTTCGAAAGGAAAAAAAATGTAACAGATTTTATGTGAAATTTCCTACTAAAATGTTCAACTTCGAATTTGGTTCTCAGCATTCGTTGATGGTTGGCCTGATATCTAGGCTTTCTGCGAGCTCATCTGATTGGTTTAAGATCTCTCTAGGTATATCCTTACTTTGAAGAGATGGAAAAACATCTAAATAAGAGATTTCTTCAATCGAATAATGTCACCTTTCGACCGACTTGATATACTAGGAATAGTTTTGACACCTTAGTGTATATACAAAGTACTGAAATTTCGGTACTACCGATAATCAAATGGGTCGTTGTAAGTTGTAATCTTCTCGCAAATAGCAATGATCAGCCATGATTTCAGGAAATCGGATATCAATTTAGCCTAAGGCATTAGTTTGTGAAGTTCATTCGCAAAATAAGTTATGACGTTGATGAAACACTCAATCTAGAGTTAATATGTTAAGATGATTGAAGCGCTTCAGAGTTTTGACGTCATTGGAAATCAAGGACCAATCAGAACAAGCAGCAGCTATGTCCTCAAAAATTGGAGCACTACCTGAAAACTAACACAAATTAGATCCTGTGTTGTTTTGCCCTAACTAGTGCACAAATTACAAAATAAACACACATTTCTGGCGTTGAGTATATTGATGCAGTGGTAAAATTCTACCAGGCTACAGTAACTTAAACTACGAGTTTCTTCAGCCTAAAATTAAATTCATGATGTCATGCTTCCAGTTCAGCCTTTTTATCCTCCAAAACCTTTAACTCTTTTCGCCAGCTTTCCAACTTAGCCACTTTTTCCAGTTGTTCTGGCTTCATATCCTTCTCCTCAGTCTTCTGCTGTTGAGCTTCTGTCAGCCGAATCTGCACCAAATAAAGCAGCGTTTAGTTTAATGAGCTCAACAAAAATTTAAAGCTCCAATTGAGACCTTTAAGTGCATCTTCCCCCCCCCCCCCCC
>MCJB01007025.1:88775-128332 GCA_002018475.1 Nicotiana obtusifolia
AACGTGGTACAGATAAATCACCAGCGATTAAAAGATTGTTTTTTTTCTCAGATTGATAGTACAAATAAGTTACCAGTAAAAACCCAAAGCTTTCCAAAACTACCCAATAACCAGATTCTAATATATGTAGTATTTGAAAGATGAACCATTAGTAGAAATCAAACGGAAGTCCTCGTGTCACAGTTAGACAGTTCCAAGAGGTCATTCTCAATCACATCTATGTGACATTTGACCAAAGTGTTGAGATGGGAGCACCTTGGACTGAAAATACAACATAGAAGTGAACCAGCACATGTACGCAGTTGTTATGGATTCAAAAAGAATGCATAAACATGTCATTACCTTGAAACAAAACCGAATCATCCATTGTGATGTACAAAATGGAAACAACAATTTTTTTCCACCATCCAATTGTGAAGTAGAATAATAAATTCCACCAAGGCATGGAAAACAAAGATGATAGCCGAGCATCTCTAAAATGCAGAAAGAAGCATCTAAGTTATGTTACAGAACTTGAATGATGGCATGCCCTTAGAGAACTGGAAGCACTGGAGGACATACCTTTTTCTTCAGAGCTCGGATCTTTTTGTCAATGTCCTGCACACCATCTCCCACGGCAGATGACTCAATTGAATTTGAAGGGGGGACAACAGGATTTGCAGATATCGCAAGACTGTTTATCTGGGACATAACTGACTCAACCTGCTCTGGAACGCCAACTGAATTTTCCGCAGATGAGATTTCACCACTCTCTGGATTCTTACCCTTCTCAACTGCAGCCTGCCACAAGTTGTGTTAATTATAGCAGCATTTGGTTCACAACATTTGTGACAGAAAAGCAATGCAGTTTTCAAGTCATCAAGCTCAATATATATAATTTTTTTTATTTTTTTTTGTGATTAATCAAAAAGCCTCTCACTAATATTGCAACATGATCGCCCCAGAAACTACATCCTGTATACAGTGTTGATCTTCATAACTGAAGGCCTAAGTTTGAGGATGTAAGATTGGACGAAAGTGAAGGTCATTTGGGAAGAGGTGAGATTAGAATTTCTTCATTAATTTACTTGTATTTTGGTATTAAGAGGACATACCCTTTGTATAGATAGTTTGAAAGATCTTTCGGGAGATTAACATTTGTATATGAGTTGTAATTTCTGATCTCAATACCTATGCAAATGGTAGCTGAACAGGTAGCTGGAACATAAGCTATTGCCAAGATAGGGAATTTAGAGCCTAAACTCCACGTTACAGAAACTGAAGAAAGGATTTGGATTAGACATAAGGTTGACTTATCAACTAGAAAAGGTAACAGTACCGGGAAATTCACTCTAGAAATATGCTTAATCTTGCAAGGACACTAAGCCTAAGTCTTCGTCTTGGAAATTGCCGGTCAAAGCGGAGCCCCAATAAAAGTTTCCCATTTTGGTTGGATAGCAGTACACGAAGCTGCCTAACTCAGTATAACCTGAGGAAAATGCGCTCATTTCGTGCAATAGGTACTTCGTGTAAAAGGTACATCGAGGAACCTAATCATCTTTTCCCATTGTCTGGGTTGGCAAGGTAGAAGTGGGATATTTTCCAAATCTATTGGTGATTCAAAGGGTAATGCCTAGATACCCCATGGCAAATACCTCAGCTCAGTTGATAGGAAGCCACAGAAATATATTCAAAAGATAGTACGTCATCCAGCTTGCATTCTGTGGGCTTTCGTGGAGGGAGAGGGACAAGAGATGCTAAAACCCAGTCATACTCTGAGGTCCAGGTGATTGCCATTTGTGGTAATTTTAGATATATAAATAACGTGGAAGTTTTACTGGAATTTATTAGCTCCATACAACTTTAACGTTGTGGCTTTCTACATGTATTTTTTATATACCTGCACCTTCATGGTGCTATTTCATTGATAAGATATCTGCTCGTTATAAAAACATACATCCGATAACAAGGTGTCTAACTTAGTTGTTCGTTTGCTGTCGCATATTACTACAATAGCCTGGGAATGCATCCTTGCTCTTGCTTGCCAGCTTTGGTGAAGGAATTTTGTGCTAATCCAGGTTTTTATCGAGCAAGTTAGAATTAGAAGAATTTGGGAAACTGATACCTATTAGCTTTTCTGGTCATCCACAAATAGAGAGACCTACTAGCCATTGGGGGTACTACAACTGAAACCACATTATAAGAAACCAGCTTAGGTCAAATATGGTTGTATGGCCAACTTTGAAGCCCGATGAAATGCCATTTAATTCGATAATCTTTCATCATGAACTGCAGCTACTGCCCACTTGCGTAAGCTAGCAATATGATTGCATTACATTAAGAATAATGCACATTAAATGCAGTTCATTATTATATTACCTTATATCTTACAGCAGTATCATATGCATCACTCATGCCATCAAGATTTTCAGTGCATTTATATTATTATGTCATAACATATCTGTCTATGTCGTTTCATAGTTGAAGAAAATGAATAATTTGGTCGAACATAATATTGATTAAAGATCTGCAACAGTGCAACTAATGCAATAAGAACTATGACAGTTGACCAAACAAATTGGGGAAAAAACTTAACTGGACTAGGTGATGAATCGAGCGAATAATACATAGTATTAATTAACCATGGTTAAATACTAAACCTTACGTAAAAGCATATGTCATGGCCTTCAAAGACGGATCCAGAATTTGAATTTTATGGGTTCAACTTGGGGATTCTACCACATTCCATATGATTTACTGAGTATGGAATCTATTAATTATACTTACTTAGTGAATTTTAAACACATATACATAGTCTGAGTGAAGCTATTGGGTTGGGATGAACCCATAACATTAACACTACATCCGCCCCTGGTGCCCTTTTACCTTTGGTGGATGCACTGGTACAGATAAGTATTTTCCCGACAAACTGTTCAGGCCATATAAACTAATCCTCTCGTAACTAGAACAAAGCAGACTAAAGAATAGTGTAATAAACAAGAAATAATGAGAGGAGGAGGAACAAATATGAACCTGTTGACGCTTTTCCTTCTTCCTTTCATTCCGCTTGGCAGCTTTAGACTTAGGTTTAGCCTCCATCACCGGATCATACCCCGGCGGAACATCCTGCAATGACTCCATTTCCTTCTTCCACTGTTATTTCCCAAAGCACCAATTAATCAACACAAGTACACACAGAATAAACCAAAAACAACATGTACCACAAATGTATACTTACAAGAGCGCCTTTAGATTGGTAAATGGCAACTTCATCTTGAGGCACGTAACCAGCCCTAATACGAATGGGTTTACGGAGGGTTCCGTCGGGGCGTCGGGTTGGCGCGAGAAGTCTTTCTCCTTCTTTTAGGGTTTTGCTTAGCTCAGCTGCCATTTGTTTCGCTTCGTCCTCTCCTCCTCTGGTCGTGCTGCTCGCCATAGCTAGCTATCTCTCAGCTGATTCTGACGTTTTGACTGAGGGGACGTTAGAACTCGCTTTCATCAACTCAGCACTGGTTATTTTACATTAATTTGTTGGCTTCTAATCATCACATTGAGTAGCAATTAGCTGTCTTATGTTCAGTGTCAGATTATTTAATAATCGAGTCCCTTGAAGTGGTGAATCGCGGGCCGGGTTTATATTTGTTAGTGTTTTGGGCCTTGTATGTAATCTTGCAAATATAACCAATTTTTATTTTAAGCGGCTGATGCCCGCTCGCTTTCTTCTACTTGCTTCCCTCTTTGTGGCATATGGAGGAGAGATGTGTGGATGAAAATGGGAAGTCAGCTGCTGAACAAAAGTGTATGGGAATTTATGAAAAATATCTAACTTGATCGTAAATATTAGAAAGATGTATGCTGATTGGATTTAATGTAGGTATGTCTAATTCAACTTTCAATTTTATATCAATCACTTTTGAAGAAATATATGAATACTAATTAAAATGCAAACACAATAATCTATCATGATTAATGAATTGATTTAATAGGGTAAAGGCTCATGTGGCAATATAAAAGTGGGTCAAATTACCACTTTTAATGAAACTATTCAAAGTGTAGTCATAAAATGGCTAAAGGTGCATTAATTTTTAATTTATAGCTATGTTTTAAAAAGTAGCTTTAATAATGACCATTCTGCAAATGGCCCGAAAAACAAGCAAATGGACCCAAATTCGATCTGCTATCTTCTTTTGCTTTATTTATTTTTATTTATTTTTAAATTCGAGCTGATTTCAGCTTTGGAATTTTGCTAGTCTGCTCCTCTCTGTCGCCTTCTGCAACGATCTCATCATGTTTTATTTATCTGACGCAATTAAATTGTACGTTTCTCTTTTTACCTCGCATGATTCTCCCTCTAAATATGTTTTCATTTCTTTCTATAATCAGACGAAAAAATCCTTTATTTTTGCGCTGATATCAATAGTAAAACACTAATGATTGTGTATTGATTACAATGCCGTGTTTGCAATGATTATTTAGTTGTAAAACACGGAATTTAGGAATTTCTCTTTGTAATCCTTGTAACTTTACATGTTAAATGCACTTTTATATATGCTTTTTTAGCTGGAAGTAGTAATGCAATGGATTATTTATTCGCGTTTTAAGCAGTAGGCATAGTTTTTTCCTGAAAATCTAATTGATTAATTGGTCTCTTGGGTGTTCGGAGAGATGCATAAAATTGGAACAAAATAACTAACTAATTAAAAATCATTTTCTTGAGATATCCAGTGGTTCTGGGAGCACAGTTGAGTGCAATGAATATATCAGATGTATCCTTATTGCAGATTCAGAAGCTAGTCATATTAAAGCTGTTTAAGCTGGTAAGTCTTTGTCTGAAGTACTAGACTTCCAGCAATAGGAAGAAATATAAAATGAGTACTAAGACCAATTAGATTTTGTCGAGACAGAAGTTTCAGTTCTATTTGAAAACTCAGCAGTGCAGGAAATCACGAAGAGTGGACTGCATCCAATCAAAAGTACTGATTTTATCATGCAATTTACACATCTGCGTCTTAGGTACCGATGCAGAACGTAAGAAAATTTTGAAAGTGTTGCAGAATAGAATGAAGTAGCTTAGGAGACATCATTATTGGAATGACTTAGAAAATGTACCACCAGTAAGGTTCAATTATGTTCTTAAGATTTATCTCTCCTCGTTCCATCATCAGTCAGGTCAGAGAAGTAATAGTTCTAAAACGTTCTTTCATTATGCTCATTCCTTGTCTGAGGTTATCTGAAAAATGCAGTCTCTTACCATGTTTCCCATCTTAGGTCCTCTAAAGCAAAATTTCTGTGGTTCAAGCCTTTGAACATGTCTTTGTTCTTCCACCATATGTTAATTCAGATTGTTATCCATAGTGACTGTAACTTTGTTGACTTCCGTTCCTTTGATGGGCAGCATATCTGGAATCTCATTCAGATCAACTGATGATATGGGTACATCTATTAGAGAGGAGCTCCAGACTTGCAGATTGTCATCTGCTGTTCCAGAATGACCAGATCGTCTATCCTTGTCGGGACATCTGCCTGGAAAATTCATGAGAGGCAAGTGACAATTTTTGTGTGAGAACTCTCTCTCTGTGGGTGGTTCTTCACTTCTGAACTCATGTGAATTAGTGGACAAAGATACGTTATATGTTATATGTAAATATCAATGCACATACAATCTATTTTTTGATAAGGTATGCACATACAATCTATTTCAAGTAATATGTTCCCCCCCGCTCTCCCTTACCGCAGGTTGATTAGATTCCTCTGTGTTTGTAGAGCTGATGGACACATTCTCTTCCCTCTTTCACTCTATATGCTACTCACGCCATATGTTATGAACGTGGCTGCAAAGAATCTGTTGTTTCAGGAATCTTCTTAGTAAATGTCAAAGATCATGCTAGAACAATTATCATGACTTTGTTACAATGTTGAGAAACATCTCTAAATCTCTTTCAACTTTTGTAACCAACCCCTTGCTCCCTATAGATTGTATTGTTCCCCTTCGGTCTGTTGCAAAATGCATTTCGCTTTCTCAATTGAAAATATTGTTCCTTAATTTAAAATTATTCCAATTGAATTTACAAAATGCTTTCCATTTAACTTAAAATCAAAATCTTGCTTATTTCCCTATTTATCAACTTTTGAAAATTACACTATTTTAAAAGTTGTATCCACATAAGTCTAGCACCTCTGTAGAGCCATTGTCAAAGTGTCAATACAACTCTCCTTGATTAAAAAGAGAGTTATATGGAGATCATTTTATTATTATACCATCTCAACTTATGAGAAAAATTACTTCAACTCTATACTTGGCTTCAGTTTCTCTATAACACTACATGATTTCACCTTTTCTCCTTGCATAGCAGAAGTCAGTAGAATTTGGACAAGGGAGCATGATTCAAAGCCCTTTAGGAGGGGGAAAGTAAGCTGTGCACTCTATACCATCGTAAGTTATTTCAAATTTCCAATTGGCTAACAGAAATATTTATCGGGATGGTAGAGGGTCGGGCTCATTATCCACCGAGTTTCGAACCATACGTCTCTCGCCCTTGGGGATTTCACTTATCAATAAAAGAAAAAAAATTTATTAGGATGTGGCTATGCCTGCATAAGTTTGTTGATCCTGGTAGATATACCAGAACTTGTCTTTCAAATATGTGATGTTTGTTGGGAAATTTATTAACCAAAACAAACTAAAGAAGATATGTACCTTGAGTTGTGGAGAGCCGTGGTCGTCCTCTAGGCCTCTTAACTGAGTGTCCCACTTTTCCTCCACAACAAGCACTTTGAGAATATAATTTCTGGCTGGAGACCTTAAACAAACAATTAATGTCAAGCAGTAATCAAATAAGGAACTTCAGGTAGTTATGAAATATATGAGGAAGTACCAAAATCCAAATCACAAAAGAGGTTTAATATATGTTACTGTATTACATAACCTATCTGTGTACTGTAATCCATACATTAGCAAGTATGTTTACTTATTAATGCTGAAGGTCATATTGAAGAATTAGCTGATATTTTGGGATGTGAGGTGAACAATTCGCTACAGTATATCTGGGATTGCCACTAGAGGTGAAGAAGAAAGAGAAAAGTATTTGGCAAGGAGTAATTGGTAGATGTACAAATAAGTTAATCCCATGGTAGAAACATCTATCATTTGGGGGTAGACTTATTCTAATTAGTACTGTGCTGGACGGAATGCCAACATATACCATGTCTCTGTTTTATATGCCTGAAGCAGTTGAGAAGAAGCTGAACTCCAGACGAATTGACTTCTTATGGAAAGGTAATGCTAATAAAAGGAAGATCCACTTAGTTAAATGGCAAATGGTTACAAATGATAAGAAAGAGGGAGGTTTGGGAGTGAAGAATTTGAGATTGCACAATAAAAGCTTATTGTTTAAATGGCTGCGGAGATACAACAGGGGTGGTGATGAAATCTAGAAAAGGCTCATTGATACTATCTATCACAAGATAGATGATTAGAGACAAAGTCCCATACAGCTGAGGGTTGCAGGGGGAGCCTGGAAGGGTATTAGTGGGGTTGTGGGAAGAATTCTTGCAACATACTAAGTTATGGGAAATGGGCTAGAATTAAGTCTTGGATACTTGGATTGGGAATTATAGTTTGAGAAGCAGATTTCCAGATTTATTCAGTTGTTCTGTGAATATGGATGGCTTTTTATCTGATTTTCACTCAGTCAGGATGACAAATACAATTCAGGAGAAATTTAAATGATTGGGAGGTAGAAGGTTACTGTCAACTCATTCAACAGTTGGAGTCAATTTCAGTGGATCAAAATAAGCAGGATGGTTTGATTTGGGTGAATAATAAGGACAATATGTTCTCTGTTAATATTTGCTATAAGCTGCTACAAAATCTTTCTGGTCAGGGGGTTCCAAATTGGCCTTGGAAGAGTATCCGGAAAACTAAGGCCCCTGTCAAAGTGGCCTATTCTGGATTAATTCATCCGGGAGGCTAGCTTAACTCAGAATAATTTACCGAAGATGGGTTTTGCTCTTAGTAGTATAGGGGTCTGAGTGTTTAGTTCCTAGCAGTAGTAAAAATAAAAATACATATTTTGCTCATTTAGGATTTTAGGTGCTGATCGTTCAGATGGGAAATTCTCAGTTGTGCAGTTTCAAGTCTCCATATGTCTATACTTGAAGATTCATAAATATAGCCTCTTAATTACATTTTTTGGTGGATGGATAATTTGCCCTAGAGATTAAGCAGAAAAAGGGACAGGAGAAAATGTGTTATTTCTGTGATAGATGCAATGGATGGAAACATAGTCTCATTTACTTGGAAATAAATAAAAGGGAAATAAAGTGGAACCAACATAAACGCGGAGGAGTTATGGATAAAAGTCGAATTTTTCCTTGGGCTTGTAGTTCTGGTTGACATAATGGTTAGGTTACTAAAATAGAATAGCAAGTACCGGTGCTTTGATTTGTCCTCATTCACTCCGAGCTTTGAAATGCTTTTTAGGATTCTTTTTTAGCCCTAATTTCAAGTTTCTGTGTTAACACGGTATTCGACTATGGGAATCGTATGACTACTATTGTCTTTTGGAAATGAGGTATGATTGGAAAAGAGGAACATTGGAGCGTGGAACCTGAATACTAAACGTTAATGTATAACTCCTAAAAGCTCTTCTATAAGTAGTACATAGATGGGATAAGGGAGGGAGGTAAGATCCTCCACCTCCAAAGATAATATTGTAATAACACGAAATATTTTTATATAATTATTAATTGTGAGATTGAAGAATTAATTTTATTTGTAGCTATTAAGTCAAATACTAAGCTAGCATACAAGATAAGATAGTGTATTAAACGAGTAGCTAGTTTACAAATTAAGAATTTAAAGTAAGTGACTTTGGTTTTTTGTAAAGATGTAAAGTGCGTCAGGCCCACAAGTTATTAGTGGGTCATGTAAACTTACTCTAGGGTATATAGATGGAAATTCGAGTTCCCTACTATGAGAAAAAAAAAGAAAAAAAGAAAAGAAAGAGCACACGTTGGCTTGGAGAACGATGGCCAAGGATCCTCTATGGAGTCCACACCAAATTAAGAAGAAACCAAAGTTCAGGTAATACTAAATTTGTTATGTCTTTTGAATTGATTCTTTTGGTTTATAAGCCAATGATTATGGTGATAATTACAGGACCAGATATTATAGCAATAATTTGTAAGCTTGTAAAATTACGTAGCGTGGAATTGAAAACTGAACTGGTGTATGAAGGAATTGTTTGGACTTTACTGTCTTAGAATATTGGTGGCTAAAGGATGATTAAGTGTTGTTGTTGACATTGCAAGGTTAATATGGTATATTCTAATGTAATATAATTAAGCTAATTTGACTCGAGAAACTAGGGGCAGTAACAATTAATTTGTCTTTTACTATGGTAGAAAGAATTCAAGTAATCAAGTAATTTATATATATTCCTGCCCTTCAGTAGTGTAGTGAACTAATATGAGTAATTTGGTTACCATGTATATGTTAACAATAATTAAGACAAGGATGTGGAGAAATTATTATAGTAATGAAAAGAGTAATGATGAGAACAATGATTGGGAATTTAACTATTATATGAAAGTTATGGGATTTTGCATGGTAGAAAGAAAACACTGGTATAAGCACGTGAAGTTCTTCTGGGACGTTACGACTGCAGCATTACAGTGCCTCGTTTGGCATTTAATTGCGTACAAATTTTTATTAATTAGACCGAGCGTTGACTTTAATTTTGGCTTGTTCACGTAGACTAATTAGGACGTGTTATTCTATACTTTGAATAGATTGAGACCATTGGAGGCCGTTTGGTTGGTGTTCTAAACGTTGCAAGGTTGGGGTAGCGAGGTAAGTGTGACTTTAAGCTTTGATGCTTGCTTTTCCAAAACCCGTTTTGAAAGTATGTTTTGTCTGTCTGGTCCATGTGTTGGGACGAGCGTGCGCTTGGCAGAATTGGTGGTCTTAGACCAACCGCAAATATGTATTATTTTGTGAAAAAGCTAAAATTATTTAATAAGTGATTTGTGTTGTGGCGTAGCCTCGTGCTATGGCGTTAGAAATTATTTCTTTGCTGCCATAATATATTTGGGGCATTGCGTATGCCGCCGTGGTAGAGTTGGAGCATTGTGTATGCTGCCGTGGACTTGTCGGGGTGTTCGGTTAATTTTCTTTATTGTCGTTTATGACAAGTCCTTAGTATAGATTGTGCTGAGATATATATATTGTTGTTATTGAGTAATTGTTTGGACCTTATGGAGTAATTATAGGATGAAAGAGTTTCTATGCATATTATTTCTCTGCTCGTTGTGTATTTGTATTTTCTAACACTTGTTCCAGGAGTATTTAAAGTGGCCGGTCGAAAATCTTACTGGGTTATATTTACATATAATTCATTCTTTACCTGCATGTCCATGCAGATACTGTTGCTGAGGACGAGGCTAGTGGCTAACGAGTTCGTTGAGTGGATTCTATTGTTGAGGTGAGCCGCCGTATTATTAGTGGAGGCCGCTATTTCAGCTCTACCTATCTTATGTCTATTATTTCGTTCGGGTTTGATGCCTGTCAATTAAACTTCTATTACTCTGTTAGATGCTCCATGGTCTTAGTATGAAATTAAGGTTAGAGATTTATTATTTGAGTGCTCATTAGAATTTATAAATAAATTATGGTTTTAGTTGGATAATTATTTCGTATTTAGTAATATTTAATGCGTTTGGACCAGTACGTGTATGGTCTTAGTATGAAATTAAGGTTAGAGATTTATTATTTGAGTGCTCATTAGAATTTATAAATAAATTATAGTTTTAGTTGGATAATTATTTCGTATTTAGTAATATTTAATGCGTTTGGACCAGTACGTGTTTCTCTCAATGCTTATATAAAAGATTAAGAGTACACGAATCGGTTCACCTAGCGGGTAATGTTAGCTAGGTGCCAGTCACGTCTAGGGGTATCATGGGACGTGACAAATATTGGGTTTGATGCACCAATGAGAAACCTGAGAAAAGAGCCACTATCGGGCTCCGGGTACGAGGTTTGGGGTTAGGTTTACCATATCAAAGAAATAGTACCACCTCCGGACCATTTTAAATGTCGTTGTTGCTTTTCAAAATTTTGCCAAAGTGTCATTTTAGGAAAACCAAGAAGACATTAATTATTTTTTTTCAAATCTAGCCTTGCTCTAATAATATTGACATAAAAAGTCTGAGGAGAGATAAAGGCCATTGTCAAATAACCCTTACAATTATTGTTATTAAATGGTTTTCTTAATGGTCGTGCCATAACCTTAATAGACATTTAAATTGGATTAGAGGTAGTAGTATATAATTGCCTTATGATCGTTTTGGCTAAGAGGAACTTGATATGATTAAATTTTTTGTACAAGATTAATATTGTAAACAAATTCTTAAATGTAGGAGGCGATCTCTTTCAGGATTAGGGAGCACACTCTTGTAAGAGACTTTAATACTAATTTCTTGTTTGACCTGTTGTAGTTTAGCACAAGACTGTGTTTTCAAAATAATTTATTTTGCTGATAATGATAATAGTACAGGATCTTTATATGGTGTGTGGAACAACAATATTAGTGAAACTACATGTCCATTAGCTATGTTCTATACCATTGGCTCTGGATGTAGTTGTAATGTCACAAACATGCCCGTGAAGCAAAAGTACAATAAATAAGCTTGCCTGGAAAGAAGGAAAGTTATTCCGAAAGACAGCAAGCAGGTATACTTTCTGACTTTGAAATTCTCAGTTGCAAGTTTAGTTTAAGCTATCATGTTATGTTAGGAAATATAGCCATCAAGATTCATTTTTTTGCTTCAGATATAGTTGAATATCTTTGCTCCACCATTGTCCTTTTCTTTTTTTTTTGCATAAAATTTATCTCTCCCGCCATTTCTACTTCCTTTTTGGACCAAGTAATTAATTTAGTAGATTAAGCATCCTAAGATTCAAATGAAACTTAGGATACAAAATTATAACCCAAATGTAGCCTTTTTCAGTTGTATGATGCTCCTGAGCCTAAGATATGCATATGCTTATACAGTCCAGTGAATCGCTTCCCATTGTTTCCTTATTTTTTTCAGTTATCATCATTTACATTGGTCTGTCACTGTTCAAAAGAATAACAGATTTTGATGTTCTCAGTTCTTCCACGTCCCATTTCCCTTTTTATGGATATTTTACTTTCTTTCATTTTAGTACTTTCTGACACTTTAAGAAGTTTTTTTGGTTGTGAATAGGCGATCCATTTTCTACGGTTTCTGCAATGCTGGTTGCTAGAGTAGCAGGTATATGTAGTTGCATGCCACCAAGGAGTGGTGTTTTTTGCTTTTACTATGTCTACTTCATAATTTATTCAAGGTCTACCTACTAATATAAGAGTATAAATCTTTTCTGAAGAGTGCCATGTTGCTACTCCAGGGCATTTTGTGAATCAGAGTCTTAATTGCTCCTGGATTGTTCGTACCTTCTTGGCTTAGGCTTCCAACCACTAACAGAAGCTAAGCTTGAAAAGCGTGCCAAGAAAGGTTACTTCTGTTGCCCTTTCTGTGCAACAGTCCACCGGTAGCGGAAGAGAGGGTTGCCGTACATACAAGAGTCTTCCAGTTCTTACGAAAGCTCTTTCTTATCGGTCAATCAAGTAGTACAAGAACTGTATCTTAGCTTATAGCGTGGGGCGACGGGTTGCCTTTTAAATTAAGTAGATAGAAGAAAGTATTAAATAGATAAGGAGTAGGTGAGTGAGTGAGTCCTCACTGACCTGAGCGATTCGATCATCTGGCAGGCCTTTTATTTGGTAGGTAACATCGTCAAAGCGTATCATCAGATTTGACTACGAAGGAAGGAACTCGAAGTGAAAAGGCACCATTAGTTGTTCTCGATCATCTTCTATATGGTAGAGTTGGTAAAAGGGTCCCGACTTATTTCCAGAATAAGAGTTCGACCGCGGCTTCCCTTTTTTTTGGGGGGATCAAGTTCCTTGCCAACTGCCACCTATCGACCCCGACCTCTTTTCATTTGTTTTGGATATTACCAAACCTTGCCTAGCCTTCGTAAATCACACTAAAGCGAACACCCAACTATGAAAAAACCTCCTTAAGGGTGGGTTAGGTAAATCAATCCGGCCCGAGACGCGTTAGTTGACAAAACCGCCGTAGGAATTCCTACTTTTCAATAGAGTAGAGGCGAACTGATCAACGAGAAGGAGGCCCTACTCACTACAAACGAATACACCACAAGATCGAACTGCACTCATGCCTCTCCCGCATCAAGTTGACCGCCCCCCTTACGTAGTGATTCTATCAATCATGTACGCAGGTAGGACCCTCCGTTCTGATTGGTATATCATGAAAAAAGAAAGCCATTTGCACCAGGCGCACTGCGCTTTCCCTTGCCCAGATGTTCGCCTTTCTAAGTCAAGTAATAGTGACCCACCAAAGACCGGAGCTTCGTAACATGTTGCCGAAGGCCCCCGAACTGAGGGTTCGGTCAGTAGAAGGGACGACTTTGTCTCCCGGGAAGAAGAATAGCCCCGCTCTAGCCAACTGATTCCGTTGATCATATAACTAGGAGGGAATGTGTTGATTGGGCTCTAGCTTCTCTTTAGTGTGAATCCATTGAAAGGTGTAGTGGCTTATCGACTTTTTTTTATAACATAAAAGGAGATTGAAGAGACTTCTTAGTCAACTTAATTTTGAAACATCTTATGGTTCAGCATGCTTTATCCTAAAGCCGACATACCTATTTCTTCGATAATCAGACTTTCATCTCCCTATGCGGAAGAAGATTCAATAGCAGCATTATCTTAGAGAACAATATATTGACATACCCTTGAAGTAGTATCCATATGATGTGGAGCGAGTCTATTTTCACGTGCTTTTGCTTTTCCACCCTCGTTTGCAGTAGTTTCATTTTGCATAGCCACATGATCTAGTACATTATTGTTTATCCTGAAACAAAGTATAAAGCAAGCCATTACAGTTGTAATGACAAGCATCTGTAAGTCAAATGCCCTTTGAGATGTTACACTGCAAGTCTACCATCGAGTCCACACAAACTATCAAATTTGTAGATAAGGACATGCTGACAGACATGGGAATTGACATATTAAATGCACCCGAAAAACAGAATTGACATGTTGAAAAAATGTATGCACGACATCTGGCAAATTAGATGGTCTCAAAATACCCAAGTTGTTGTGCATTGCCCATTTGGGACATCAAGTAAAGCCGGAACAACCCCTTTTTTTAACCAACATTGCACTAGCTACAACAATAAGAGTTGGCTTCACATACCACTTGAACCTTATGCATGCATCCCAAAATTCACTTACAGATATGAATTTTCTATAGGAACATTCATTGAGGAAGAGGCATTATCTTCTGCCGTTGTTGATAGAGATGTCGAGCGTTCTGTAGTAGTAGTTGGTGATACGAGCAGCATAGCTCCAATCCCAATCTCATTAGGAGGAATATTTTTGTTCCTGTCATAAATTAGAATATTTTCATCATCGGCCGATATATTCTCAAAGTCTGGTTCCTGTAGAATATAATAAAGTTGCCTCTGGAGTCTTTCAACAGGTGACAAAATGTGTTGTCTAAACTCTGATCTCTTTCTTCTCGGGACACTATCAGGATTCCAGAGAGGATCTTTGTCTGCTTCTCCTAATAAAAGGTGAACGTTAGCGCATGCAAAACTATTAGGTATCAGTTTACTAGACCTTTTTTTTCATGGGTTAAGCTTTTATTATTTGTATGGTTAAGGTATAATTGGACTGATCAGTTCATATCTTAATTATTGAGAATCCAAATTACCTGAAGTTTGGCAATGTCAGTTTATTGTGTAAAAACTAGTAAGTTTTTGAAGCTTAGGGAGACACTATAATTAATGGCCTATGAGCAAGAAAGAAACCCAATATTTTGTTTAGAGTATCATATGGTGATTGCACCCCTACTGCTTATTTGGTAAGACCTCAGATGTGATTAGACATTGGATAATTTGATAAACACATCACAATAATCGAAAATGAAAAGACTTTCCTGCATAAGAATAAATCAGACTGTCATTCAAGGTGAATTTGATATATGCATGTCGAGTTGGCTTAAAGCTCATGATGTAGCGGTCCTTTTGAGTATTAGGTACTGATGAAATCCTAACATAAAACAACCACTTGGAAAGTGGGAGAATACCGATGAAAATTCTGTTTAATTGGTAATTTGTTGTGTAGGGTCTGAAGATTCTTCCTCTGTTTTCGCTTTTTCTATTTTTTTTTACTTTTTGGGGGTTTGGGGGGGAATCAAATGTAACCATTGGAACAAGAAAAGTTCTTAGTTGGAATCAATAATAATATTGGGGAAAATGTCTTTGTCCTTTTATTTTGAATCAGAAGAAGATGCACTGCATGATTATTTTTTGGGAAGGCGAATCTCCAGAGATTTGGTTGCCTGATGGCATCTCTCTCGTAATGTTTTTCGAACTATACTGAGAGTTTTGGGCTTATTATCAACCAGAAGAAAATCATTCGCCTGAAATTGAATAGGAAGCTAATAGCTTCCTACCTTTTTCATAACCCTTATGCTTAAGAAAGGATTTAATTCAGAATGTGCGTCATATTTTCCGAGAGAAGTACTCTATGTATAAATGAAATTATTTTACCATTTGTTTCTTCCATCTGTATGCAGTTGTCCGAAGATGATCCTGCTGATCCTAAGCTTGATATGTTGTTCATTTCCTCTTCAAGACAAGCTGAAGAGCCATCCTTTCCAGCAACCTCCGGTTCAACTTCTAGCTTCTGGTCTTCACGAGCTAAGACATGCGGCTTCATCTCAGAAGGTAATTGATAGCTTTGAGTTTCTCTGTTTGCATGTTTGGGAAAATAATCATCTAGAGTCCCCCTAATTCGCCATCTTGATCCACATGCATTGCAGAGCACTGGTTTTTCGGGTGGTCCTGTTCTCCAAAGGGGGGTTTCTGTATGAGTTTACAATTCATTAGTGTTGAAACTTGGTACAAAATATGAGTATGTTCATACAGTTTAGAAACTTATCTCAGAAACTAAAGCACGATGATCATTGACAATTAAGATTACCTGTAAAAAAGCTATAGAATATATGACACAAGAATGAAAAGCACTATGATCTAAAAGTATTTCAAAGCGAGGAGCACAGGAAATTTTTGGGTAAAACAAGGGGAACTATCTCTCCGTAAAACATGCATCAACATTTAGGATGTTTCAACTGTTTTGGTATTTGCAGTTTCACACCATGTTAAGGAACCATATAAAACAGTTTAATTCTTGTCAAACTGCATTTCATTGCATTTTATTTATAAGGAGTTTGTGGATAATCATAGATACAGTCTCAAGCCTATTCATTTCAGTTTACTCATATGTCCTCTAGCTGAATGGCACCTGCTTGCTTTTGTTTTTCTCAGACGTAACCTTCAGTACTTCAAGTCTGTTAATGGTTTGAGGGCCTGCAGAATTTTAAAGGATACCTTACTATTGGAAGACCTCGTGTCAAATAGAAATATGTAAACGATGTCAATATCTTTTATTTTGGTTTCATCACTCCCTCGTTGAAGGAAAAGATTTGTTCAGATTCATGGCTTGTCATAGTATCGAAAGCGCTGGACCGTAGCTATGACAAGTATACAATTAAAGACTTATTACATGGTGTGAAAATTAATAACTGGATAGGTTGGGGACAGCCAGCCCGTTCTTTGAGCACTCTGAGCAAATATAAACTTCTTAGTTTATGGTCTTTAAGTTTCTAGAAAGTGTGGACTCTGGACAATTGTGTGAATGAAGTTTTGAAGTGTGTGACCATCTCATCTAAAAGCTTAATTTGTTAGAGAGAGCACACTTTTATTTACTTAATTATGTCTTCAACACCCCCGCTCACGTGCGGGCTTGATTCTTTTTGATGAGCCAAACACGTGAAAATTCTTCTTTGGTTATTGGGTAACGGTGAAACTCGAACCCAGGACCTCTGCCTGCTCTGATACCACGGTGAAGTGTGTGACCATCTCATCTAAAAGCTGTTAGAGAGAGCATACTTTATTTACTTAAATTATGTCTTCAACAGGAAGTTTTATCTCGATTTAAAGTAGCTCAAGAATAGCATACATTCATTCAGGACCTTTCCCCTCCATGTTGCTTGCTGTTCTAAATCAATCTGTCTATGAACAACTTTTGCTCAAAAAAAAGTTCGGAATATACATCATCTAGAAATTAAGGACCACGGTTGCCAAAATATTAAATAAAGGGGGACTAGCTGTGAATGAATGCCAGAAATTGGGGACCAATATCTGCAATTTATCCTAGATGACCTCAGCTCCTGTTTGACTAATGGCTGCTGTACTGGAAATCAATTAACATTTGGCTCGAGAGATGAGAGAGATAAAGTACTCTATGTTTTATGTTTAGCAGATAGGCAATTTAGGGAAATTTGGGTACTTAGTGTTTCATGCATGTGAGCCTTCAATTTTATTTGCTGAAGATCAGGAACAAAAATTCTAAGCATCACTGAATGAAATACCCTTTTAAAGCATGAGATTATTGATAAACACAAAAGGTGGGATATAGGTGGTCAATAGAACTTACGCTCGATGCCACAATGGAAACATGGCCCTTCTCTAACCATGAAATCTGGTTTTGAATAATCCCAGTTCAAATCAGGTTGAATGTGCTGCTGTTAAAATGTCTTAGTGAGGTGACAAATCACAAGATATATAAACAGATAAGAAATCGGTAGACTACAGCTGGTTATTTTCATGGCAAGATGAATCAGTATAGAGTTGTCATTAACTTCGATCTATTATGAACTATTCTGTTTTCCCTTATGACAGCTCATCAACTTTAATTACTAAAATTCTCTCGGCTATTTCCACCATTACCCCCAATGAGAGAAGTCTTAGATTCTCTTCGAAAAGGGGGTGGGGGTGGGGTGTGAAAGCTGGATTTGGTGAATCTTCATAATTTTAGGCTTTTTGTGTAGTGGTCAAGGCTTGTTAAGCAACGAATCTTAAGGCAAGAGAGCTTTAAATAGTTTTAAGATGATAATTCAAATATAACAGGGAGCAAATAAAAGAGTTGCCAAGTTACAAGGATGTATATACAGTAATAGTCTGCAATTGTGGGAATCAGATTTTGTATTGAAAAATCCGAAGGTCCTCAGATTACACTACTGAGCATATCCAGAAAATAAAGACTGCATTCAGTTTCTTTCCAATTCTATTTTTTTACATTTGTTTCCCCTTGCACTAGTACAATAATCAAATAATGTTTTGCCTAAATTCATGATGGTCTGATTGACAGTCTGCAGGTGGGAGTTGAAGTACATACACAGGTGGCTGATAATTGGATAGATTTCCTATTTGGTATGCATGCCTTATCTCGTGAAGCTAACTGAGAAGGTATAGATATTAACATAGAGCTGGCTATTTCCTTGCAAATTTTCGTTTAGCCTTTGGCTCCTTGATTCTGACATTTGGCGCAGCCAAAAACTTCACCACTATGCTGTGCGCCTTGCAAAAGCTCAAGTGTCTTAAGGCAATGTTTGGCCCTGAAAAAAGGATCTTTTTAAAAGAAGAAATTATGTCCGTTTGCTTATTAGGACAACATTGTAGAGAACAAACAAAAAACAAAATCAAAAGAAAACAAAAAAACAACCTTTGGTGGTTTTGTTTGACTCAAACCAAAATTGAACCAACTTCTACAACAGCCCCCAAATTCTAAATGTTATCACTTTAACCCTCTTTTATAAGTTAATCTACTTTTTAATTACCTACTTTTCCCAAAAGAAGATTAAAAGAAAAGCAGTTTCCAAGAAATTCCCAAAAGACTTTCTAAACACCATCATTCTTATCTTCTGCTTGGCACTTTTATTGTCAATTTATGAGGTCCTTATCTCAATGTTATTCCTGAAAACTCGACTTTCAATTTTTGGGTAAGATGATGTTGTCTCATCTAAACAAGATTCCCTTTCTCTTGAAATGCAGATATGTTGTATTAGCAACTGTTATTTGTTTATTGGACTCAGTTATTAATGTTCCTTTTTCAGGTGAGAGCTCCCCTGCTAGTGAGATGCAGCAACTACGCACTTAGATTTTCTATCTTACTCTGCTTACGCATTTATCTGTCTCTCATCGACAAAATTTCGTGCATCTAGGCATATGTTTTTTCCTTTATATCATGCTTACTGACTTACAAACAACTATTATGCCTCAGTCCCAGGCAAGTTGAGGTGACTATATGAATCGTCATCGTCCCATATCGCTCCATTTAAGCTCATCTCATCATGCTTACTGACGTAAAAATACTTATTTCGTATTAAAGATTACTAGGACATTACACATGTATAATAATATATTATATTGCTGGCTTTATGTACTTCACTATCTACTTCTCTGTGATGCCGATTTTTTTTTGTTTGACTTGGGAAGAGGAGCAGAATGCTGATCTTAGTTGTGTGCATATTCCTCCTGTATCCATTTAGTGGCATGATACTGTAGGGGTTCTTTCTTATGATACTCTAGCATAATTGGATATAAACTTGATTATAAGCTTCACCACTGCAGATGGGAAATATAACACAGGGTGTCTGCGAGACTTAGTTTTTGTGGTTCTTAATGGTCAAGTAAAGCTAGCGTTTCATCTAAATAATGAAGAATTTTATAAAAGAATCTCAGTGGCTCATGCTTAGCAGCAGCTATGAGTTAGTTCTTATTTGCCTAACTAGATTGGGAAAATCCAATCTAAAGATGATCCTATTATGAAGCATTTGCTGTAGTGCTAATAAGATATTCAAATCCAAAATACCTTAAGTTTATAACTAACTACAACTCAATTTCGTTCACATGACAATTTTGGGTCTTTTCTTAATTAAGGTATTGATTTAATCCAACTCCAAATTGCAAGGTGGTGTAGATGCTCGGCACTAACGCATGCATTGGCTTGTCTTAATTTTTAGATCTATCAGCTACTTAGTGTTCCAGCTCTGACATATCAGGTGTCTACCTGTTGGTGTTTTCTCTGTCTTCTCTAATGTAACCAAATCTCGGTTATAACATGGATTCACAACTATTATGCAAGGAATGTTTCTTGCCAGATCTACTTCCTATCCAACATAACTTGGAGAAGTTTGAATATACCAGTAACGATGTGTTTGGCAAATTGATTCTTTTAATACTGGTATTTCCCTTGCTTGTTAGAATCATCAACTCCACAATCTCAGGGGATGTACATCAGTATGAAAGAAATTTGCTTCTGTTGCCATGATTCAAAGTGCTTGTTGGTTGTTTTATACTGTTCCCATCTCTTGCAAAAATCAATGTTGATAAGATAAAAGCTCTCCTTGTTTCAATCAGCTTAATCTTGTGAAAACATTCTTGATTGCACTTGTGATGTTTTCAGTTCATATGTCAAACTTGTTCTAAGTAGCGCATTATTGTTATTGCTGCTTTTGAGGGTTTACACACACACACACACACACACACTCTGTCATGTTTGTTATTGCCTAGTATAGCATGTTTGAAGCTTATAGCAGCTAAATGCTCAACTTCTCTGTCTGTCTTCAGATGCAGGTACAAAGCAGATGTTTTGGCTTAGCTTCTGCATTTCCGTTATGACTTAACTAGGTGGACTTGAACATAGACCTTTCCTTTTGTAATTGGAGAATCTTTGAGTAAGTTTTGGAAAATCTGCAGTGCTTAGAGCTAGGACATGCTTTGCTAATGGAGTTTAATAAATTGCACAGTTGCATTATTAATTGCTATTAATAGACTCAAACGACAAAAGGCAAGAGAAAACTGAGAAATCCAAGTATATACGGCAAAATGCAGCTTAACCATTGCGAAAGTTGATATTAGGATTCTCTCTTTTTTATTTTATAACTTTATATTTGTAAATAACTTGTTTTGATGCAATGAATTATTTTGGAACATTAGACGTAGATAATAACATTCTTTCTCGAAAGGAACGCTGGAGATAGTAAGTAATCAATTATGTTTCTCTAGAATCAATTCTCTAATATTTTAATTCCACGCCAATATTTTCAAAGGCTTGCAAGACCAGAAAACTAAATGTTCCACTAATTACAGAGAGTAAATCAAGAACAGTGTCATAAAGGAAATTTAATCTGGGATCTTTGCCCATTGTTGTATCATTTATATAGATCTAATATGATCAAATTGCATGAACATGCACTGTCATAAAGGAAATTAAATCAAGGATCTTTCAAATCCAATACTATTTATATAAATAAAAACAATTCAATCCGCCAACACAACGGCAGAATGACATCCCCAAATAATAATATCCCGACTACTTCCAGGAGCAGTCCTAGACTTGGACAAGAAAAAAACTATCAGAGAAATTGGACATTTTTGTGCTGCTCCAAGATTAAGTCAAAGCAAGAGGGCAACAACAAGAAGGAGAACACAGGAGCAACTGACTCACAAAAAGGCAGGAAAACAAAAGATCTTTTCAACCATATTTTTGGAGGACCAACTATTGCTTGTTGCTTTTCTTCAATTTCTGAAGAATAAACATATTTTGGTAACTCTTCTTGAAAACAACTAGACGAGCAGGATATCCTTGTCATACCACAAATGCCGAGTATTCTGTCCAATATGCGGGTTCAAAGCTTCAGCGAGGTCACGGTTGTGGGTGTACATAGGTCGGGTTGGTTTGAATTTTTTAATTATCAAATCAAACTGATAGTATCGAATTTTTAATTCTATAAACCAAATTAAACCAATAAAGTCGAGTTTTTCAATCTAGGTTTTTCTCGGGTTTTCGACTTTTTTCAGATTTTCGAATTTTTTTCCCCGTAAAGTCTTCATAGCGATATTTAACTTGTGCTCCAAATATTTCTTTAGCCCTAGTAAGATACAACTATATAATATTTTTTAAATAAAATAACACAATAATATGAGATAAGTCATAGCATTATACTAAAATATTCAGTAACAAAGATAATAAAATTGCAAAAAGCAAATATTGCTAGTTAATAAGCCACAATGAAAATTAACATAATCTAAAAATACTATATAGGTCATTCTAAAATAAGTATAGCTAATAAGTAGTATTAATTACATAAATAAGCACTAAAGAAAAAGATAAACTAAGTTATGCATTTTTATTATAAATCAATGTAAAACTAAAAAATAGATATCCAACAATACTGTCATTCCTAGTGTTGAAATTTCTTTTGTTAGCATTAGTATTGGTTTAAACTTTATTTGAGTTACTACATTTATGGGCTATAAAATTTATTTACCATTCAAGAATGTTAACTCCAAACTTGAAATAATAAGATAAAACTGTAAAAGAAGTTTAAGAAATATTTATAAACTACATTATATTTATATGTCTAAAATATTTTTAAAAATTGTATAAATGTATTATCGGGTTGGTTTGGTTTCGGTTTGACTTTTAGTTAAAAAAATTAAACAATACGAATTATGCTTGGGTTTTTATTTTTCAATACTAAACCAAATCAAACCAAACCATGATCGATTTTTTTTCTCAATTTTAACTCAAATTATCGGTTTAGTACGATTTATTAATTTTTTTTGTACACCCATAATTACGGTGATCGAGTCACGATCACCCTTGTGTTATTTTGTAATTTTTCCTTTTCTATTTGTTTTGGGACATGGAATGTGCAATGGTAGGCCTTGTGAGCTACCTTGTCTTTGCTAGGTCAATCTAACAGTAACCACAAGTTACTTGTAAAATTATTATTCCAATTGCTTCTATTTTGTCTTTTCTCTATTTTACTTCATATTTTTAACTAAATACAACAGAAATCAACTTTGTTTTACTTTAAAAAATTAAAACTTTCTAGAAAGTGATAATTCATAAAACTTTGCTAAATCGGGCAAGTATATTTGGTGAAATTATTTATAAATTGTTAGTTTATGTTGAAAATTTTATTTGTTTTATATTAAATTTTTTGGTTTAATGTATTTAGCCCTCTTTCTTTAATTATTGGTATTAATTTTGTTAAGACTGTAACTCTTTTATTGTCCTCTATTTGTAAATAATACATTCTTAGTTATAAACACAAAAAGGATTTAATATTCAGTCAAATTTATTGGAGTTAATAAATTTTTTAATTGATTAAATGACTTTCTTGTTTAAGTTTAACAAAATTTTGAAAATGTAAAATTTGTTAAATTAAATAGATAAGAGAATTTGGTGAAAATCAAGATAAATTGTACAAAAGATTAGGAGGAAATAGTCTTTGTACTTTTCAAATGCCAAAATTTGCAAAATATAGCGTGCACTCACTTTTATATGACTTAATTCATCACACTATAAAAAACAAAGAGACAAAAAAGAAGAAAAATAACAAAGATGCGACCAAATTCTGTTCGCCATGTTCGATGTCGCTTATACTATCAATTCGTGTCATCTTAAATTGAATTTGCTTGTGTAAAATTTTGGATTCACCACTATATAGTATTTTGAGTATATAATATTTAGATAGATTGTATTATTTGATATCGTTTTATGATGTCATGCACCAACATATGAAGAATAAACTTGCAATATTATTTTTTTTTAAAAAGAAGAAGAAGTGAGGTACAAGATAAAATTATTATATAAAAAGGTAGGGTAAAGGATAAAATTGGATTATTTAATAATAAGGAAGGACAAGATCAGGGGCGTATCCAGCTTGAAGGTATGGGATGGGTTCACGTGAACCCATACTCCTCTCTCTAATCATGTATAATAATGTTTATATTTCTTTAAAATTATGTAAATATATGTGTGTGCACCCATGCTCAAAAACTTTTATAGTGTAATTATTATTGAGTGAACCTTTACAAGTAAAATTAACGGTTTAAATCCCACTCTGAACGGTTTTATTTTTGGCATGGAGCATAAATGTATGTGAAAATTACTAAAATTTCAAAAATAATATAATTTTGAACCTATATTTCAAAAGTGCAATGCGTTTATGGTAAGAGACTAAAGTTAAATCCGTCAAATGTAAATTTTAGATGTACCTCTTTATAACAGTGCACCCGTTCTCTGGAAATCATGGGTTCGCCTCTGGGCAAGATGAGAGGAAAAAATAAAATAATGACGCGACCACATCAAATCGCTCGTTCCATAAAATGATAATTTTCATCATTACGTAACGATAAATTTGACGATACGATACAATAAAATTTAAGTATCAATCAAAATAAATATTGTATTTAAAATAATAATAATATGATTCAAACAAAATGTAACAACCATCCAAACAAGCTGTAAAATGATCAACCCTTATTAGGATAAAACAACAAGAAATTAACTCGATGTAAACAAAATTCTTAGGTACTAATTCACAGATAAAAAGCATCCTACCAAATAAATATCTGAATTCTTAACTTCAGCTTAATTTTTGAAAGAAACTCCAAGTATGGTGTACTTAGGGTATTTTGGTATGACGATACGATAGTACATTGATATACTATAAAAGGGGATTACCAATCCATTAAGTTATGAGGTGATTAAATAATACTTTATCTGTACCAATTTATTGGACTATGTTTGATCTATCACATTTTAAAAAGAAGATTTTTGACACATAAGTTAAATTTGCATATAATATGTCCGTGTCTCCAACAAACCATACCGTGAACATGTGATAAAATGAGAACATAAAAAAAGGTATAATTATCAAGTTTAAAAGTTGACAATATTTTTGGGACGGATAGAGAAGAAAATGCATACACAAACGGGGAGTATGAATTTATATTTATCTATTTTTATTATTATAAAAGCATGAATACGATGTCGATTTATAAAAATAATTTTATGATATTAAGCATAATAATTTATAATAAAAAGACAATTCTAAATATTAATCTTATAATTCTATTAGTTTTAGGACGTATACTACATGTTAGGAATTCTACATGATTACTTTAAGAATCCTATTAGTATAATTACTTTCGGGCTTTCTAATTCATATAAAATTGAACGAGTAAATATCTTTAGTCATGTAATTCTATTACTTTCAGGATATACTTCTTTAAAAATTTCTATTACTAATTTAATTTGAAAACGTATTATAATGTCCTATTATTAATTTAATTTGAGAATGTATTATATTGCACAAATTCATTTAGAAAAAAGAGAGCATGTGTTATTATAAAAGCATAAATTATGATATTAATATACCAAAATAGCCCTAAATTATTAAACGGAAGAACTCATGGAAGAGGACATAACTGCAATAACCTATTTTTTGGACTACAATACCTTCTATGCTAGTTTTTAATATTTAAAGATTTTAAAATCAATAAAATTTTATCCATTAAATTCTTATTAAAAATTTATAGGAAATTTAATAAATTAATTTCATAAGAATTCTCAGTATTGGCAATACATTATCACTCCATAATGTCCAATACCAAAAAAAAAATAATTAATATTAAATGGACTGCATAAAGAGTTGAAATTAAGAAAAAAAAATACACCCACAATAATATATTTTTATATTATATTTGAACTATTTTTCAACTAAAATAATATCTTTTTAATCAATTCTTCGTGTAATATTGAAAAATACCCAATTATTAAACAACAACTAAGAAAAGATTTAAGAATATAAATGTGTGATCAAGAGAAAAAAAATAGTTGGTAAGAGTCAATACCGCTAATGATTCTACAAACATAAAGTGAAATGTCATATCAATCTTTTACTCTTTGAAAATAAAATTTATGGTGCATAAAATTATAATTAAGATTAAATATTCAAAACAAGAGATGAACTAATATGAAGATTTGAATCAACATAGAATAAATTACTTTTTATGTTAAAACTAAATAATTAAATCTTTTAATTAATTATTTAGCAAGAGAATCCAATTCAATTATTTTTTAAATTCATCAAATGAGCAAAATTTTTATTCAAGTTAAAAAAATCTTAGGTTTCATAAATTTATTTAATAAACAAAGCAAAAGGTTAGTATATTATTAAGAATCAAAATGCCATAAAAGTGTATGAGGAAGCACAATCAAAGCTAAATCCTAAACAAGAACAAGCTTTCAAGACTATATTATGAAGAGTCGACTTCGCTATAATGAGATTATTCTTTCTAGATGCCTCCAGCAAATCGAAATAATATTTTTATGTCATACATTACTTGATATCATATCAAGAGGCATGACACTAATAGCAATAATAGCAAGTGGTACCAACAACGTTGTTGTTGTGAGGCCACCAACTTTAGATTTAATATATACCTCTTCAAACAACTTAAATAACTATCACAAATATATCAAAGCAGAGCAATAGTGCTAAATTTATAAGGAAAGCAAAAATGATAATATGAGATGAAGAATTTATGGCTAAGTGTAAAACAATCAAAATATGTCACGACCCAAAATCCCACCACAGACGTCGTGATGGCACTTAGTCTATAAGACTAGGTAACCCGATTACAATTTCATTTCGAGCTATTTTTTTTAAATATATAATTATAACAACTTCCCAAGACTGGTAATACAGAGTCAAGAGCTCTAACTGAATACATGCAATGATCTCGAGGATCGAATATACAATACTGTTCGAATAAGAGTTGACAGTACAATATAATGAAAAAACTCCAAAGGACTGCAACGACCAAGCAGTCCTACTTTGAATCCTTGCGTTCACACTCTAATCTCTGGTCGAATCTGATATCTCCAATACCTGGCTCTGCACAAAAATGTGCGAAAATATAGTATGAGTACACCACAATCGATACCCAGTAAGTATCAAGACTAACCTCGGTGGAGTAATGACGAGGTACAATCAAGACACTCACTAGTCAAATAACCTGTGCAATATAGCATACAAAAATAATAGAAAACAAATAGCACTGATGGCAACAATAATTAACTTGTGACATAAACATCAAGGCAACAGGAATACCATAAATATTGCTCAAACGAATAATAAACACAAGTACAACCAATTAATCAAGTCCTTCAAAATATACATCTTTTATCTATAAGTTTTTCAAATAAAAATCTTTAGAATGTAATCCGTACAATTAAATATATCCCGAATATACTTTCTTCAAATAAATATCTTACGAATATAATTCTTTCAAATAAATATCTTTCAAATATAATTCTTTCAAGTAAATATCTTTTCGAATATAATTCTTTCAAGTAAATACCTTTCGAATATAATTCTTTCAAGTAAAAGTCACCATGTAACACCTCATTTAACTTTCCTGGTGTGAGAAATATATTCAACATATCACATCGAATGGGTACGGTAATACCTTCGTGCACTTATCTCATTCTCACGCGATATATATATGTAGATCAAATCACTTGGCACGGCAACACCCTTCGTGCATTTATCTCTTTCTCACCATGCATACATATAACATTACCAACTAAGTGGGCGAAATGCCAATAACAATAAACGAAATAAAGTGGGAGGCACGTAGGAAGCAACAACGACTACAAGTCACATAACATCTCAAGATAAAGGCATGAATATATACACAACGAAAAAATATCACAATATAATGATGTCTCTTGTCCTCGCCTGCACGGAAATACCTTTCGTGCCATGAACATATGATAATATAAAAATAATGACACGACATCACTTTTCGTGCTTTTACTCTCATCCTCACATGATAATGTATATGAAATGGCACGACATTATCCTTCGTGCATATTAAGAATGGCACGGCATCGCCCTTCATGCTTTATACTTTTCCTCACATGATAATATAACTGAAATGATACAGCATCACCGTTCGTGCTTTACACTCTCAAATGGCACGACATCACCCTTCGTGCTTTACACTCTCAGATGGCACTGCATCACCCTTCGTGCTTTACACTCTTCCTTACCAAGCACATGTATATCATTAACAGGCAAGGTAGGAAGCATAAATAACATCAAGGAGAGTGTTTAAACGATAATACAATACAACATTTCATATCCTAATTTGCCCACCTGCCACAACCAACTCCAAAAATACAGCAAAATCAATTAATTTCAAAGCAAATAGCCCAAGGCTCCACACAATGTATATAAAATCTCAAAAGCAACAACAGAGATGGAAAAATAACTCAACAAGAACAACCTCTTCTTTAATCCGAATTTTTGATAAATATATTAACTCCTCAATTTAAACTTATTTAATAATTATTTACAGATAAAGAATCCATAATGAAATTATTTTCAAGAAATGTCAACCCAACTAACCATAGTATTTCACATAAAATCACAGTGACAATCACACCAAACTATCATATAAAAACAACCTCGGCAAACAAGGAATGAGGGATGACAAATACATGATTTAATAAGTACCAACAATTTCCAATTTAATACATAAGGGCTCTACGAATTTTAACCGATATAATTTGCACATATAGACCAAGTACGTACTCGTCACCTCGCGTACATGATTTTCAATTACACAATTTCCACATAAGACTCAATGTCTAAAGGGTAACTCAAGGTTAGGCAAGATACTTACCTTTTTGAACTTATGCCGATATTTTAAAATAGCCTTCTTGCTTGAATTGATCTACGGACAACTCAAATCTATCCAAATTGATTGTATAACTTCATTAAAATTCATCGGAAATAATTCCGGATAATAAAACGTCAACTTAAAATTTTGCATTAAAAAGTCAACCAAAAGTCAATAGGGGGTTCACCTCTCGGAATCTGACAGAATTTTCACGAAATCCGAACACCCATTCCGATACGAGTTCAACCATACCAATTTTATCAAATTCCAATAAAAACTCGGCCTCCGAATCTAAATTTTCCGATTTTTGAAAGATTTTGCAAAAATCCCAATTTCTTCCATTTAAATCCGAATTAAATGATGAATATAACCATGGATTTATGAAATATAATCAAAGCCGAGTAGGAAACACTTACCCAACCCACTTGATGCAAATCCTCTAAAAAATCGCCCAAATTCGAGTTCCCTAGCTCCAAAAATGTTGAAATGAGCTAAAAAAAACATATTTGCTCAGTAAAAACCCATTTTCCGTCACTAAAAGTCCAATTCTCGTCACTAAAAGTACATTTTCCGTCACTAAAGGTCCGCTCCAGAACCTGCTTGCACCAGCTAATATTTCACTAAAAAGGCTATAACTCCATCATACGAATTTGGAATTCGACGATTCTTGTTCCTATGAGTCAAAAATAATAATACGAACCTAGTCGTTCAATCGAAACTCAATTCGGAGCTCATTTTCTCAATGTGATATCAAATTCGCTCGTTAAACAATTAACTCATGTTTCGCGCTAAAAATCCAATCGCGACTTGATGAAATTAGACCAAACATTCAAGATAATTTCTATAATTCATTATCAAACTCTCGGATCTCAAAATCGAATTTCGATCTCTAGAACTGAAAATGGACCTATGATGACCCGATAGGTCATCTAGAGTTTTAAACCTTAATTTTGTGTTTTGAAACCTCAAATATCTCATTTTAGCCTTCCTAGATTTGCGTGCATAGTCCGGGTGCTTTCCGAAGGCTTTCTGTTAAAAATTGATAAAAAAATAAAATTTTACCTTAAAAATTCATTTGAGTTTACTTCGATCAACATTTTGAGCAAGCGGAGTCGGATCTGCATTTTGACGATCCCGGTGGGTCCGTATCATGATTTGGGACCTGGGCGTGTGCCGAAATCAAATTTTGAGGTCTCTAGCTCGAGTTATCGTTTTGTCGAAAATTGAAAGTTTAAAGGTTTAATGACTAAGGATTTGACCAATGTTTGAATTTGTTGATACCGGGTCCGTATTTTGGTTTCGGAATCCGGTATAGGTCCATTACTATATTTATGACTTGTCTGCCAAATTTGGTGAGAAACGGAGTTGGTTTGACGTGATTCGGACGTCCGATTGTTAAAATAGAAATTCAAAAAATTTCATTGAAAACTTCATTTGATTTGGTGTCCAATTTGTAATTCTAGGTGTTATTTTGGTGCTTTGATCGCGCGAGCGAGTTCGTATCAGGGTTTTGGACTTGTGTGCATATTTGATTTGGATCCCCGAGGCTCGGGTCAGTTTCGGATAGCCTACAGACCTTCTGAACTTAGAAAGTTTGCTGGTTTCTGGTGTTTCCTTCTTCGCGGTCGCGAATATACTTCCGTGATCACGAAGGGTAAAATGGATAGAGGGAGATTTTGTTCTACGCGAACGCGAAACCTTGGTCGCGAATGCGGAGCATTGGGAGGCCTGCTTTTCGCGAACGCGGCATTCAATCGCGAATGCATAGTGAAATAGAGGTGGGGCCTAAGAGTTGACTGTTGCTCTATGCGAACGCGATATAAGGAATGCGGACGCGGAGGCTAGGGGGTAAGCCTACGTGAACGCATAGATTAACTCGCGATCGCGTAAAATAATTGAGGCTTTGCTCTTCGCGAACGCGTCAGGTTTCACGCGAATGCGATATACACCTGACGCCAGTGATTAAAACAGTCCCAAAAACGGGATTTTGTTCATTCTTCAAATTTTCAAAGCTAGAAAACCCTAGAGGCGATTCTCCCAAGAACTTTTCTTCCCCAATTTGTTGGCAGGTGATTCTAACCTACTTTCTTTCAATTTTTCCATTACTTTTCATAAGATTTCAACCTTAAAGCATGCGTGTGGGGCTTGTTTCTTGTAATTTATCTCTTTCTTTGATCCTCATATCCATGCTTAGACTAGTTAATTAGTCGATTGTTCTTTCCGTACTTATGAACTATCTGTGATAATTGAGTATTGTTTCTGAAGTTGAGATTGGTATTGTGGAACTATTGTTGACAGAAGACTTGATATTGCTTATTCCATCTCCCTATTGTTATATGATCACTGTTACATGGTAAGGGAGAGTATTAAAGTACGATGGGTGATGCCGTGCCGTATTTCAGGGTTAAAGCATGAAGGGTGATGCCCGTGCCGTATCTATTGATTCATGTGCCGTTATTACTGTAAAAGCACGAAGGGTGATGCCGTGCCCGTTATTACTATTTCATAGTGAGGTTGAGAGTAAAAGCACGAAGGCTGATGTCGTGCAGTTTTATTCATTATGCTTGTTCATTTTGTTAATTGAAGGTTTATTGACTGATTCTTGTTATTATTCTATGCTGTAGTTACCATATCTTGTACCCCTTTCGCATGTCTCCTCTCAATTATACTTGCTAATTCTTTATTTGTTGTTTTTTTGTATGTATATTTTCGTCTGTACATGTTTAATTACGTGGGTGTCCTATCATAGCCTCGTAACTACCTCGTCGAGGTTAGGCTCAACACTTACGGAGTACATTGGGTCGGTTGTACTCATACAACTCTCTGCACTTCTTGTGTAGTTTTTGGTACTGGTCCCAGCTGTTCGTGAGGCGTATCAGGTCGGATTGACATTTGAAGACTCGAGGTAGATCTGCTGGCGTCCGCAGACCTTGAAGTCCCTATCCACTTCCCCTATTTACTGTTCTTTTCATTCAAGACAGTTGCATTTATTGCAAACCCTATTTGTAGAGATTCTAGATGCTCGTGTACCTGTGACTCTAGATCCGGGTTATACTTAGATATTATCGGTTTTATGTCATTTTGTACTCCGTTTTTGTTTTATTTCGGCTTAATTAGTTTTACTTATTTGAATTTATTAAAAATTGGCTTAAAGATCCTCTAACGTTGGCTTGCCTAGCAAGTGAAATGTTAGGCGTCATCATGGCCCCGAAGGTAGAAATTCTAGTCGTGATAGGACCTTTAGATCATTACATGCCTATGCTCAAAACACCAAACTCTTCTAAAAACTCTTCCCAAACAGCTTGTGACGTATCAACAATAAATTTTTGTACCCAACTCAAACTACCAAACAGTTTAAATTTATGAAAACTAGATACAAAGGGCTACAACTTTCATTTTTGGATCATCGCCACATTCCTTATAGATTACGAGATATAAGCTTCCAAAGTCAGCCCTGTGCAGTAGAAATTTCTGCAATGCACACTGCAGGCAAAACAACTGCAGTACCAGACTTCAGTTAATCGATCATAACTTTCTGTACAAATGTCCAAATGATGAATGGTTTACCTTTCTGGAAACTAGACTCAAAGGGCTACAACTTTCATTTTCATCTTTCGCCAAAATGCGTCAAATTGTCCTACGAGCTTCTAAATTCAAATCCAGACATACGCCTAAGTCTGAAATCACCATACGAAGCTATTGACATCATCAAAATTCTATTCCGGAGTTATTTACTCAAAAGTCAAACTCCGGTCAACTCTTTTGATTTAAGCTTCAAAAATAAGAATTGTTCTTTCAATTTAGTTCCGAATCTTCTGGAAATCAAACTCGATCACACATGCAAGTCATAATACACATTACAAAGTTGCTCGAGACCTTAAGTCGCTGAACGGAACATAAATTCTCAAAACGACAAGTTGGATCGTTACAAAATAATTGCCCAGAGTTCTAGAGATATATTGGATATCAATGAACCGTTTGGTGGAAAATTAATGATTTGGGATGTGATTTATGTCAAGTACTATACGTAGTTCCAAAATCGACAAAAGCAGAGACTGTAAAAGCTAGCTTGCCAAAGTTATACTTCTGGCCTCAAATGAAAAAGATTCAACTGACAAAAAATATAAAGTAAGAACATATCTACTATTCAATGTCTTCTTGCTTCGTGTCAGAAACGAAGAAGAGCATCCTAAATATGAATACAATATCGGTTTACAAAAATAACATTATAATATTAAGCATAATAACTCATAATAAAGGGACATAACCGGAATTCTAGATATTAGTCTTATAATCCTATTAGTTTTAGGACATAATACTACACGTTAGGAATCCTACATGATTACCTTTAGGAATCCTATTAGTATAATTACTTTCGGGCTGTGTAATTCATATAAAATTGAACAAGTAAATATCTTTAGTCATGTAATCCTATTACTTTTAGGATATACTTCTTAAAAATTTCTATTACTAATTTAATTCGAGAACGTCTTATAGTGTCATATTACTAATTTAATTTGAGAATGTATTATTTTATCCAAATTTATTTAGAAAAAAAAGAGCCTATATTATTATAAAAGCATAAATACAATATTAATATACCAACATATATATTTAATGGAAAAACTCATAGGGAAAGGACATAACTGTAATAACCTATTTTTTGGACTACAGTACCATACGCGAAAGGTCGTGATGGCGCCTAACACCGCCATCAGGCAAGCCAACAGTCAATTTAATTACTCATTCTAGTACCTGAAAATCGATTTTTTTTTTAATTAATGAAATAGCATGAAATGGAATATACACGAACTACAGTGGTGAACAACCCATAGGAACCCCCAAAAATCAGTGTCACAAGTGCATGAGCATCAACTAGAAAAATATAATAAAATACAACATCTGTCTAGAATACAAGTTAGACAGAAAAAAAATAAATAACTCCGAAGGAGAGTATGCAGGTTGCGGATCGTAACATGAGATGCAGCTCACGGTAAAGCCCCCGAAATAGCCGCGCCTCTGCGCCCAAAGACCGCCGGATATATATGAACCTGCACAAAAAGTACAGTAAGTGTAGTATGAGTACGTAAATCAACACGTACCTAGTACGTATCTAGCCTAACCCCAGAGAAGTAGTGACAAGGGGTCGACATCGACACTTACTAGTGGTCCAACAAGACAGATACAGTAAAAGTAAACAGGGAGTCAGAGTAGATAAACGAAATAACAAGTGTAAATACGTGGTACAGTCCTCCGCTCCGCAATGATTCAAACTCTCAGCTAGTAACTACCTTCTCAGTCGAAGTATATATATATAATAGGCCTTACCGGATAAGTCGTCACAGTTCAATCAGGAAGAAACTCATAGATATGTTGGCTTCTTGCCAATTATTACGCTCGATCTCATAAGAGTATTTTTATAGAAATACCGAGGCATACAGCCCAATCCCGTCATAACATGTTCACTGCCAAGGATCGAACGGAATGAACCATAGATACATCGATTATATTGCCGAGGCGAATGGCCCGCTCCCATGAGAGTGTGATACATAAATTCTGCCGAGGCGTACGGCCCGATCCATCATAGTGTGCGCACTACCGAGGGTCGAACAGCACGAACCATAAATGTATCTATCCTACCGAGGCGAACGGCTCGGTCCCATTAGAATAAGAAGCTTTGACGGGTCCTCGACCCCACTCACGAATAGTCGTGTAAGTTATAGATTTTAAGGAAACTTGTCGAGGAGAACGCATAACACCGGAGAATTTCGTAAGGAGAGTACAAGTAATCGGGAAATGACCCGAAACCATCCCAAAACACACACAAGGCCCCTGGGACCCCGTCCAATCACACCAACCAGTTCCATAACATGACACCAACTTGCTCGAGGCCTCAAATCACATCAAACAACATCAAATCTACAAATTGCTTATCGATTCAAGCCTAACGAACTATTGAACTTCTAACATCCACATCCGATGCCGAAACCTATCAAATCACGTCCAATTGACCTCAAATTTTACACACAAGTCATAATTGACATAACGGACCTACTCCCATTTTCGAAATCAGAATCTGACCCCGATATCAAAAGGTCCACTCTCGGTCAAACTTCCCAAAAATCATCCAATTTCCAACTTTCGCCAATTGACGCCTAAACGACCTACGAACCGCCAATCCACATCCGGAGCACTCCCAAGACCAGAATCACCATACGGAGCTATTCCCAGGCTCGGAATCCCAAATGGACATCAATAACATCAAAATCCACTTCAACCCAAACTTAGGAAATTATTAACCTTCAAATTGCCAACCTTCCATAATAAGCACCGAGATACTCCCGAGCCACCCGAACATACGCTCAGGTTCGAAATCATCATATGAACCTATTGAAACCTTCAAATTCTGATTCCGAGGTCGTTTACTCAAAAGTCACGCCTCAGTCAATTCTTCCAACTTAAAGCTTCCAAAAATAAGAATTTTCTTTCTAAATCCACTCAGAACTTCCCGAAATTCCATTCTGTCCACACACACAAGTCATAACACCTGAAGTGAAGCTACTCAAGGCCTCAAACCGCTGAACAACGCGCTATAGCTCAAAACGACCATTCGGGTCGTTACATTATGTTTTACAAATATAACAAATAAATCACAAGGACAAATATCCTAAATATTGGACTATATTTACCGCAATATATTTTCTTGCACAAACAACTGTATGTTGTACTTTCAAGAGGGATATCAAGATTGACAACAAGAGTCTTGGTTAAGGCATAGCAACCAAAGCATTAGGAGGAAACAAACACAAAAACATATTGTCCGCAAAGAAGTGTTCATTAAGATACCATCACATTAAATACTTTTAAACTACAATATGTAATTAATCATTTTTGTAAGTTTTGATGATATCCTTTTATTTTAAATTCATGTATTACGCTAATGTAACAATATTTTTTGGCATTTAGATGATTATTGTATTATTATACAAATCATTTCTCTCATTAATTAAATTTTATGTTCCTTCATATAAATAAATATTTAAATCATCATGTGCCATTATTAACGTACAACGCACGTTCATAGATACTAGTATTATTATAAAAGCATAAATATAATTTGGTTTACAAAAATAACCTTTTAATGTTAAGCATAATAACTTACGATAAAAGGACATAACCGAAATTCTAGACATTAGCCTTATAATCCTATTAGTTTTAGGACATAATACACGTTAGGAATCCTACATGATTACATTTAGGAATCCTATTAGTATAGTTACTTTCCAGCATAGACCTATTATGCTATATGTTAGCATGTAAACCTAATACCTTTAGGAATATGTTAGATTTCTTCTTAATATAATAATTACTTTGGGGATAGAGATATATTTTTAGCCATGTAACCCTATTACTTTAGGATATACTTTTTAAAAAATTTCTATTACAAATTTAATTTGAAAACATATTATATTGTCCTTTTAGTGATTTGATTTGAGAATTTATTATATTGTCCAAATTCATTTACAAAAAAGGAGAGCCTATTTTATTATAAAAGCACGAATACGATATTGTTAGACCAAAATAGCCCTAAAAAGATAAAAATAGCCCTAAAATATTAAATAGAAGAACTCATAGGGAAAAGACAAACTGTGATAGCATATTTTTTGGACTATAATAACTTCTGTTTTAATTTTTTAATATTTAAGATTTTAAATTAATAAAATTTTATCTATTGAATTCTTATTAAAAATATCTAGGAATGTTTAATAAAATCAATGTCATAACAATCCTCCGTATTGGTGTTATCACTCCATAATATCCAATGCCAAAAAAATAAATAAAAGTAATGTTAAATGGACTGCATAAAGCATTGAAATTAAGAAAAAAAAAATCCCTACGATAATATATTTTTATATTATAGTTGAACTGCTTTCTTATTCAAATAATATTTTATTATTATTATTAATTTTTCGTGTAATATTGCAAAATATACCCAATTACTAAAGAACAACTAATTTTTTTTTTTAAGAATATAAATGTGTGAGAAAGAGAAAGAAAAGGGTTGCTAAGAGTTAATACCACTAATGATTTTGTACACATAAAGATCTAAAAGTAGAAAGTCAGATCGATTTTTTTACTCTTTGAAAATAAAATTCATAGTGGATAAAATTATAATTACAATTAAATATTCAAAATAAGAAATGAACTAATACTAAGAATCTAAATCAACTAAATATAAATTATTTTTTATGTTAAGACCAAATAGTCAAATCTTTTAATTAATTATATAGCAAGAGAATGCAATTCAATTATTATTAAAATTTACCATATGGTTAAAATTATTTTTCAAGTTAAAACTAAAAATCTTAGAGTACATAAATTTATTCCATAAAAAAGCGTTAGAGATTAAAAAAAATATATCACAAAGTAAAAAAGATCAATACAGTATTAAGAAGGCCATACAAGTGTCTGAGGAAGCACAACCAAAGTTAAATTCTAAACAAGAACAAGCTTTCACGACTATATTATAAAGAGTCAGCTTTGATATAGCAGGATTATCCTTTGTAGATGCCTCCACCGGAATCGAAATTATATTCCTTTGTCATGCATTACTTGCAAATGTCAAATCAAGAGGAATGATACTATTAGCAATAATAACAAGTGGTGTACCATTAATAATTTTATTATGAGGTCGTACAACTCATTTTAGATTTGATATACCTCTTAAAACAATTGCAATAACCATCACAAACATATCAAAGCATAGCAGTAGTGTTAAATTTATAAGGAAAGGCAAATTGATAATATGGGATGAAGCGTTTATGGCTAAGCGTTAAAAGATCGGAACAATTGCCTAAAGTTTTAGAGATATATTGGATATTAATGAACCGTTTGGTGAAAAAGTAATAGTTAGGAGGTGATTTCTGTCAAGTACTATCAGTAGTTCCAAAATCGACGAAGTAGAGACTGTAAAAGCTAGCTTGCCAAAATTATAATTATGACCTCAAATAAAAAAGATTCAAATGACAAGAAATATAAAAGTAAGAACAGATCCAACATTCAATGAATTTGTGCTTCCAGTCGGAATCAAAGAAGAGCATCCAATAAAAAAAAGTTTGGTTCTTCCAGAACACTTGGTTATCAATCCCAAGGGTGATAGTAGTGCATTTAATTAGGAAAATATTTTCATCACTAGATTAAAACGTAATTTGTGCAAATTACATGATAGAAATTAAAGATCTATCTTAGCTAGCAGAAATGGATATGTTGATCACCTAAATAAAAAGTTGATTGCTAAGTTTTATGAACAAAATATTTTTTAGTTTTGACTTAGCAGGAGATGATATCAACAATTACTACCAAGAAGAATACTTAAATACTTTAATATCAAATGGCCTTCTATCATCCTCTTACTTATGTTAATGTTACCGTATATAATAGACTAAGTTAAAGTTGATCTTCCGTTGCATATAGGTTGATTTTGAAGAAAAATATGCCTGTCATGCTACTGGAAACTTAGATATGCCAAATAGCTTATGTAATAGTATACAAATAGTATATAGAAACTTTGACAATGACGTCATACATGCAGAAATTATGATACTGGTCAATGTGCTTCTAAGTATATGTTTGTCTACAAAATCAACTTTCGTCTTCTGAAACTAAAGAATATCCTTTAAATTTGTGTAAGAATAATTTTCAGTATGTTTATGTTTTGTAAATATTACAATAAATAAAGCACAAGGACTAATGTAATAATATGTTTCGGTATTTCGATGATTGTTGTATTATTATTATTATTATATATAATTTCTCTCATTAATTAATTTTTTTTCTTCCTTCATATAAGTAAATGTTTAAACCATCATGTGTCATTATTAGCGTGTAATGCACGTTTATAGATACTAGTTTATTATAAAAGCATGAATAAAATATTAGATTACAAAAATAACCTTTTAACATTAAGCCTAATAACTCACAATAAACTGACATAATCGGAATTCTAGATATTAGCTTTGTAATCCTATTAGTTTTAGAACATAATACTACACGTTAAGTATCCTACATGATTATCTTTAGGAATCCTACTATTGTAATTATTTTCGGAAATAGATATTAGCCTTGTAATCCTATTACTTTTAGGATATACTTCTTTAAAAATTTCTATTACTAATTTAATTTAAGAACGTATTATATTGTCCAAATCCATATAGAAACGGGAGAGCCTATATTATTATTGTAACGACCCATCCGGTCATTTCGAGAGTTGTAGCCCCGTTCCCCTCATTTACTGCTCCGTTCGTGCTTTATAGCTGTTATATGACTTATCGGGTTAGTTGATTGGGGCCCGAAGAGATTTCGGAATGAATTGAGACACTTAGTCTCATAATGGAAAGCTTAAGTTGGAAAGTTGGCTGGATGTTGAGTTATGTGTAAACGACCCCAGATTTGAATTTTGATGGTTCCTTCAACTCCGTTAGGTGATTTTGGACTTAGGAGCGTGTCCGGACTCTGATTTGGAGGTCTGTAATTGAATTAAGCTTGAAATGGCGAAAGTTGATTTTTTGGGAAGTTTGACCCGGCAGTGGACTTTTTGATATCGGGGTCGAATTCTGATTCCAGAAGTTGGAGCAAGTCCGTGGTGTCATCTGGGACTTGTGTGCAAAATTTGGGGTTAATCGGACGTGATTTGATAGGTTTAGGCGTCGGTTGTAGAAATTTAGAAATTCAAAGTTCACTAGGCTTGAATCTATGTGCGATTCGTGTTTTTTATGTTGTAAAGGTGATTTGAGGGTTCGACTAAGTTCGTATAATATTTTGGGACTTTATGGTATGTTTAGTTGAGGTCCCGGAGGCCTCGGGTGAGTTTCGGATGGTTAGAAGATCATTTTTGGACTTGGCTTGTTGGCTAAAGATTGCTGGTGTAGCTATTCTGGTTTCCTCTTACGCGTTCGCGAAAGTGGTCTTGCATTCGTGAAGTGCATCTGGAGGCTGAGGGAGAATTGTTCTTTGCGTTTGTGAAGAAGAGGACTCGTTCGCGAAGGTTGTCAGAGAATGCATCGCGAAC
>MCJB01007036.1:0-11425 GCA_002018475.1 Nicotiana obtusifolia
AGGTTAGGACTGCAGCCGTTCACAGCCCTTGAAGTCATCTGTCCATATTTTTGTACCTATTTCCATATAGTTCGGAAATAGTACTTTTGTTACTTCTTTTAAGACCTTTATATGTTGTAAAATCTTAGACTGTCTGTGAACACTGTGATACCAGTTCTTGGGGTAGTTTGTTTAGGACGAATTATATCGTTATAAATGGTCCCTATGTTTTGCTATTTACTTATGATATATTTCATGATTTGCTAGGTTGTGGAAAAAGGAAAGAATGATGAATTGAAAAATATTCCGCGCGGTGAAGTATCATATTGATTTTTGAATGAGAAATGGGTGAATTGGTGGAGTGACTGAGAATAGAATGATATATATACATATATATAATATCTTATATTATTGCATGTTGTTATATATTTATGTTGCGATTTGCTTTAGATAACTGTTGTAACTTAATTAAGTAATTAATGAATTAATTATCGGCTGGCCTATCTCTCACTAGTAGGCGCCATCACGGCTCCTGAAGGAGGGAAATTTGGGGTCGTGACACGAATTTACGAGGGATTTTCAGAGAGATTATTGGGATAAGAATTCCTAACACAGTTTTGGGTAATTTACATGAATCTATTGATAATTTCATAATCATCTAGTTACGTATTTGAGTTGGAAAACTGGGGGAAAATGGTAGAAACGTCTTTGGCTAAAGTTTGAGGATTTGAAAGGCGATTTGATATCGGATTTGAGTAATTCTTGTATGGTTGGACTCGTTATATAATGGATTTTTGAATTTTGTAATTTTTGTCGGGTTCCGAGACACGGGCCTGGGTTGGCTTTTTTAGTTGACTTTTATTGCTTCGTGAAGATCATAATTTTATTGTTCGAATTAATTTCCAATAGTTTATATTTATGGTATGAAGTTGTTTCGGCTAGATTTGAGCCGTTTGGCATTGGATAATCGAGGGAAAGGCCTCTTAGTAGATTTGATTTAGCGTGATTTGAGGTAAGTGACTTGCCTAACCTTGTGTGGGGGAATTACCCCTTAGGATTGGTGTTGTTTTTGATAATTCTGATGTGTGGAAGCCGTGTACGTGTACGCAAGGTGACGAGTGTGTACACTGGCTAAATGTGAAAATTATCGGTTTTAGCTATGCAGATTCCTTTCATACCATAATTGACTTATCTTAACATGTTATATTCATCATTCTTAGTCTATTTTCACATGTCTACTTGTCTTATTTTCTTACATGCTAATTGCTCTATATGTTTAGTGGAATTTCTTGTTTCCTTTATTCCATATTCATTACTTAATTATTGAACTCCTTACTTGAAGTTGTTAAATCGTGAAATATCTTGTTGTTGAAATTGGAATTTAGATATGAAGGTCGTGACTCACATTGTTGCAAAGTATTTAGGTTTGAAATACCATTATGTGGAGTTGTTCATTCTGGTTGTTATTCTTAAATCTTTTGTGTATTTTGTGGTTGAGCCATGGGCTCTTTACTATGAAATTATAGTTATTGTTTGGTTTCTCTGGCAAGTTGTGACATTGGGCACTTGAGGTGTGATATGCGGTACGTTGTGATATTGATACACATGCGGTGGTATAAGGTTTTTGGGTTGAAACGCATGCGGTGAGTTAAGGTGGGCTTGATATGCGTGGCTAGTAGCGGATCTACTAGAAGTCATGCGCTGTGATATGGTGAATTAAAACGCATAATGCTATTTCGGGAGAATGATTTTCAAAAAAAAATGTAATGACTCCCACGGTGATATATGGAAAGATTGTGATTTATTCTTGTGATTTGAGACTACGAGGTGGTACCTCGGTAGTGGCTCTTGTTGGCATTTTTGCACTTGTGTTTGGTTGTTGTGTTTCGTGGCATATTATTAATTATTTCCTCCGTGTTGCACTAATTGATTTAGCGCCGTGTAGCTAACCTTGATATGCTATTTGTTGTTTCAATTTTATTACTGTCATTATTACACATCCTAATACTTGTTCAGTCTTTTATTTATTCCAGTAGGGTCTTGACTTGACCTCGTCACCACTCTACTGATGTTAGGCTTGGCACTTACGGGGTACCGTTGTGGTGTACTCATGCTACGCTTCTATACATCTTTTTGTGCACATCCAGGCACTTCCTACCAGTACAGGCGTCAGTGAGTAGAGTCCGTGCATGGAGACTTCAAGGTACACTTGCCAGCGTCCGCAGGCCTTAACGTCCCCCTCCACCTGGATTACCTTATTCCATTATCCTTATTTAGACACTATTGTATAGAGAAATTCAGTATCACTTCATAGAGCTTGTGACTTGTATTTCACCGGGTTTTGAGCAATTATGTATACACTGAGTTGTGGAGATTTTTCTTACACTAGTTATTGAACTTTGAGTCTTTAATTATTTATTTCGGTTATCTCCGTGCAAATATTAGGCTTACATTGTCTTAAAGACTAGTTGTTGTCACAACATCTTACGGAGGGAAATTGGAGTTGTGACATCATCACTACTCTAATGAGATTAGGCTTGGTACTTACTGGGTACCGTTGTGGTGTGCTCATACTATGCTCTTGCACATCCTTTTGTGCAGATCTAGGTACGTCTGCTCGTGCTGGACGTTAATGTTTGATTGCAGTAGTTTGCCGAAGATTTCAAGGTATACCTGCTCGGCGTCCGCAGGCCTCCGAGTCACCTTCCGTTATCCTTATAGTGTTGTTTGTTTCCTTTGTTAGACAACGTTGTAGTAGGTGTTTGGAACATTCTATAGCAGCTTATGACTCAGTCTCACTGGTTTTTGGGAGCATTGTATTTGTGTTTTTGTTATCGAGATATTCATGAGAATTAGACTTACCTAGTCTTAGAGACTAGATGCCATCACGATATCCAAAGGAGGGAAAATTGGGGTCGAGACATCTTTGGCGGGGAATTCTTGAAAGATTTGGTTCAGCCTCCTTCAAGATTCTAAGCTATTCGGATTCAGGTTCTTGGTGAATGCCATCGCAACCCAATTGTCTTTGACCTCTAGGAGTAGCATCCTTTTTCTTTAGATCGGTCAATGAAGTCTTATAGTGATTTCACCCTTAATTGTATAATATTGAAGATATCTTCCACTTGCTATTTCACCGTTTGTGCATCGAAATGGACTTCGATTAAAGCATCTTCAAGTTCAGCAAAAGAACTAATCGAATGTTCGGTTAAGTGAGAATACTATATTAGAGCTTATCTCCTAAGTGTCTTCCCGAATTTTTTTACAAGCACCAATTCGATCTCTTCCTTTGTGAGGTTGTTCCCTTTTATTCCAGTCGTGTACGCCGTGATGTAATCACAAGGGTCTTAGGTCCCATCATTTTATGGAATATCAGGCATTTTAAATTTCTTCAAGATTGGCATGGATGCACTGGGCTTTCACGGCTACTGGGAATACTTGTTTACATCAATCCCCTTCATGACTGGTGGCACTCCCAGAATTTGTTCAATCCGTTTGTTTCTCTCCTTGAGCTATTTCTGCAAGGTTAGAATCGTATCTAGCCATTCAGTTGTTAAAGTCATACGTGGACATCCAGCTCTAACATTCCCTGGAAGTTCTCGAGTTGTTGTTTGAGCTGTTTTGGAGTTAGGGGTCTCATTTGTAGTGTTTGTCCTCGGAGGTGGGGGTCGACGTCATTACCGTGAATCCGCTTGTTCATATCTTTAAGGATTCTCCAAGAGCATTTAAATTCTGTTTTCCTAACATAATATAAGGATGGACGCCACTAGATTGTGCCGGTGATTCATTTTGATCGCGAGGCGATTTCCTAGTGGATCAGTCATCTGGAATACAAGTTCCCTCAAATTGCTCGAACAACTACCCAAAAATGGGAACATTGAGTTGATTGTCGGTTCCCAACATTATATTTTCCTCGCAAAAAACAAAGAAAAAACTAAAGTCAAGTGAAAGAACGAACGCAATGGAAAGTATGAATCAAACTTTTTAATTGCTAGGGCCGTACGGTGGGCACTAAACTGTTCGACCCACTTTTAGAATAAATAAGTAAATTTGCATTTTCAAGGCCATTAACAATTTATTTGATTCATGATTTTCGTCAATAATGAACGGTAAAAAATAATAAGGAAAAAAATTAATCAAACAAGCAAGGAAATTCTTGTTTATCCTTAGTTCCCAAGTTGTCATCGATCACCGAAGTGATCGAATTACAAAGATGTTGGAAAGATTCTAGAACGAAGCACTATATCATATTAAGGGGACCTTTTCTTTCTCTTTTTTAGGTGTCCGTACAGTCAGGAAATATCAAATTTTTGTAAGTCGAATGAGCAAATGGCGGGTTCTGAATCCTTAGGCTACACGTTGGAGAGAGTGTATTGTGGGAGCGGGACTCTAGCTGGCTCTTATCCTTTCAGCATAACAAAATGGGTCACCATTTTCGCAAAATTTAACTATTGTTGCCGGGGTCTTCGAGGGTTTCTCATCCCATTTCCGCTTTCATCCCTTTAGATGATTCCGTCTCGAGCTAGGGAACAACTTCGACTGCAATTAACGTATTCCAAACTCACAATTCCGAAAATAACCACATGTCATTCTCTCATCATGCCACGTGCTGACTTCGGATTTTTACTCTCATCTTGCCAAGTGCCGATTCCGGAACTTTTACCAATACAAATACGTCCGCACTGACACTTGGGGTTTTTAGGCATCGAACCCTTTAACATGAATACCCACTCAATTATCTAATGGTATTTTCCAAAAATAATTTACATCAGCAACATCAACATCGTACCATCCTTAACCAAAATATTCATTTCCCGGTACATATGATCTCAATACAAAACTCTCAATATCATATCATGCGTGGCTGGACATTTACACCTAATTCATGTATCGAAGTCATTTTACGAATCATAAGTAACTCTCATATATCATTTACGATATCAAAACTTAAAGTCATATAATATAACATTGCTTAAACGTTGAGTTGGCCTGAAGAGTGTGATCATGTTAACTGTTTTACTTGAATAGTAGACTGATTTCTAGCAAATATATTTGACAAATACGATGTAGCAACTGTACTTTTAAATGTTTTATTTTTTATTTTTTCCTAAATGTTATTGTCTCAAGTTCACATAGACTTTACATTAACTAAATATTGTTTTCTCTACATAAATAGGAGAACAAACACACATTATATTATGTTGTCTCGCGTATATTCAAATTATAAAAATTACTAAAAACAAGATAATTTAGAGAGTAAATACTTTGACTAACTCCCGAGTCATGATTATTTTCGCTACTGATTTTAGCTTGGAAAACTTAATCCTGAGCTAATATAGAAAATTAGATAGGAATTTAGATCATAGTATATTTATTAGCTAAGTTTACGGGTTGAAATTGGTAAACGACAGGTGGATGTTTGACGAGTTGACACATAGAAGTAAAGACAAGTAAGATATGAGTCGGCAAATATCAAGCACCAGTTACGAACATGTGACCGCTGTCGGGTAAGTTCCAAGGACAAAGATTTGAAAGGAAGACATCTGTTGGGAATTACAACATTCAATGAGCAACCGTTACAAAGAATCTCTTCATTAATTCTCAACTGTTATCGAGCCATCATGAGATCTTTTATTCATATTAAATGAGAACTTCACTTGGGGATCTTGTCTCACCGAATTGAGCTACAAATAGATGAATTCATATTCATTATAGGACATGAAACCTTCTGTATACAAAAAATGCAAAACTAGCTCTTATTTTAAAGAATATTCTTTACTTTGTTCTTCATGTTGTTCTTGTCACAATGATGCTTGTGTTTCCTTTTAATTTTTTTTTCATTAACTTATTATTGCTCTTGATTATTTTATATTTGTGGATAAAAGTAATGTGCGCGTCCATAAACTATATTACAAATTCAACTGTACCATTTTACGAGTAAATAATTTCACGCCCACCGTGGGGAACAGATAATTGTGTTATTACTTGATCGATTCATCTGTTACTAACATCGTTTGACTTTTTTCCTTAGTAAAAGAAAATTCAGATGAGATAGCTAACAATGTGAACAACTGGTATAATGTTGTAACAACCAACGAGCGTGAGGATGTGTTCCAGTGTGATGATTCAACTAGTGAAACTCGTAACGAAGCGGATGAAATAACTTCAGTTCGCGGAGACCATAATCCTCGGCATGTGAGAAGTCCAACTCCTGATGATATGGAGAATAAACCTGTCATTGAAATGGTCAAAATTTTGAGGGAGCAATAAATGGAAATTATGAATCATCGGTCAAGACAAGACTGGGTGATTATGGAATTGAAGCATGCGCTTTCGGTTACTCCAATGGAGGAGTTCGAGTTCCTTCTGTTGTGACTGCAAATCAGACAGTTCAAAAAACCAGTAACATCGCTCTAAGGGAAGAGTTCAGTTTTAATGAAAATAAGATAGGTGGTGCAGGTTGTAGATCAAGGAATTACAACAACACTAATGATCCTTTCAAAACCGAGCTCATGACATATATGAGAGAAACGAATGAGTGAATGGACCATAATGCTAAGGAATCGGGAGCACCACCGATATTGAAGGGACAGGATTCAAAGAAGTGTACAAAATTGCCGTTCAAACAGGCGCAGTCCTGAAATGGATTCCGAAAAGATATACGATGTCCTATGTCTCAAAGTACGATTCGACTTCAAATCCACAAGAGTATATCACAACTCATAATACTATGTAAAGGGAAATGACTTGGCCTCACATGAGATAGAATTAGTCTTGTTGAAGAAATTTGACGAAACCCTAATGTAGAATGCTTTAACATGATATTCTCGTTTACCTGAGCATTTGGTTGACTCCTTTAAAATGCTTGCAGATTCTTTCATTAAATCTCATGCAGGGGAAAGAAACGTCCAATCTAGAATTGCAAACATATTCAGAATTGCTCAAGGAGAGCCTAAATTATTGCGAGAGTTCGTGATCCGATTTCAGAAGGAGCAAGTGTTGTTACCGACAATACCAGATGAGTAGGCAGCTGAATCGTTCACCAAAGGCCTCAATTAATCGAGCTCTGATGCCTCCAGGAAATTGATGGAAAGCGTAGTGGATTTTCAGGAAACCACATGGGTAGATGTCCATAATCGCTATGAATCAAAAATTATAATTGACGATGATCAACAGAGTCTTCGGTGTCATCCAAGGGTCACAATCGCGATCGGAATCAGGAAAAGTTCAAAACGGATTTCGACATAGACCAGAGATCTTCTAGGAGTAATTTTCTGCCTTACGAAAGAGCTTATGGGCGTGGAAATATATAATTTCAGTCATTGGATAGATTTGTTTCTTATAGAAGGTCGAATCGTGGTCGAAGAAGCAGAGCTCTAGAGGAGAAGGAACCATCGGGTTCCCGGGATTCAGCATATCCCCGAAAGAATTAATCGTGAGCTAATATAGAAAATTAGATAGGAATTTAGTTCATAAATATTTATTAGCTAAGTTTACGAAGTAAAATTGGGAAATGACAGGTGGATGTTTGACGAGTTGACATATGGAAGAAAAGACAAGTAAGATATGAGTCGGCAAATATTTGGCACCAGTTACGAACACGTGACCGGTGCCAGGTAAGTTCCGAGGACAATGATTTGAAAGGAAGACATCTGTTGGGAAACACAACATTCAATGAGCAACCGTTACAAAGAATCTCTTCATTAATTTTCTACCGTTGTTAAGCCATCATGAGATGTTTATTCATATTAAATGAGAACTTTATTTGGGGATCTTGTCTCCCTGAATTGAGCTGTAAGTAGAAGAATTCATATTCATTGTAGGACATGAAATCTTCTGTATACAAAAAAATGCAAAACAAGCTCTTATTTTAAAGAATATTCTTTACTTTGTTCTTCATGTTGTTCTTGTCATTGCTCTCGGAGAAGTTCAGCGAACAATGATTCTTGTGTTTCCTTTTAATATTTTTTTCATTAACTTATTATTGCTCTTGATTATTTTATATTTGTGGATAAAAGTAATGCGCGCGTCTATAATCTACATTACAAATTTAACTGTACCATTTTACGAGCAAACAATTTCACGCCCACCGTGGGGAATAGATAATTGTGTTATTACTTGATCGATACATCTATTACTAACATCGTTTGACTTTTTTCCTTAGTAAAAGAAAATTCAGATGAGATAGCTAACAATGTGAACAACTGTTACAATGTTGTAACAACCAACGAGCGTGAGGATGTGTTCCAGTGTGATGATTCAACTAGTGAAACTCGCAATGAAGCGGATGAAATAACTTCAGTTCGCGGAGACCATAATCCTCAGCATGTGAGAAGTCCAACTCCTGATGATATGGAGAATAAACCTGTCATTGAAATGGTCAAAATTTTGAGGGAGAAATAAAGGGAAATTATGAATCATCGGTCAAGACAAGACTGGGTGATTATGGAATTGAAGCATGCGCTTTCGGTTGCTCCAATGGAGGAGTTTGAGTTCTTCCTGGTGTGACTGCAAATCAAACAGTTCATAAAACTGGTAACATCGCTCTAAGGGAAGAGTTCAGTTTTAATGAAAATAAGATAGGTGGTGCAGGTAGTAGATCCGGGAATTACAACAACACTAATGATCCTTTCAAAACCGAGCTCATGACATATATGCGTGAAACGAACGAGCAAATGGACCAAAATGCTAAGAAATTCCATGCTCGGATGGATCAGATCCCGGGAGCACCACCGTTATTGAAGGGACAGGATTCGAAGAAGTATACACAATTACCGTTCAAACCAAGCACAGCCCCCGAATGGATTCCGAACTGATTTAAGATGTCCGATGTCCCGAAGTATGATTGGACTTCAGATCCACAAATGTATATCACGACTTAATACTCTGTAAAGGGAAATGACTTGGCCTCACATGAAATAGAATAAGTCTTGTTGAAGAAATTTGACGAAACCCTAATGAAGGATGCTTTAACATTGTATTCTCGTTTACCTAAGCATTCGGTTGACTTATTTAAAATGCTTGCAGATTCTTTCATTAAATCTCATGCAGGGGCAAGAAACGTCCAATCTGGAATTGCAGACATATTCAGAATTGCTCAAGGAGTTATTGCGAGAGTTCGTGATCCGATTTCAGAAGGAGCAGATGTTGTTATCGACAATACTAGATGAGTAGGCAGCTGAAGCGTTCACCAAAGGCCTCAATTAATCGAGCTCTGATGCCCCCAGGAAATTGAAGGGGAGCATATTGGATTTTTAGGACCACATGGGTAGATGTCCATAATCGCTATTAATCGAAAATTATAATTGACGATGATCAACTGAGTCTTCGGTGTCATCCAAGGGTCACAATCGCTACCGGAATCAGGAAAAGTTCAGCACGGATTTCGACATCGACTATAGATTTTCCAGTATTCATTACAGGAGATGGAACAATCAGGTTCCTTGGATTCAGCATATCCCCGGTTATCCGACTACAACTTAAACATCAACTAGTAGAACTGATTTCCGCTATGAGAAACATTAAGGAGGAAATATTTCTAAAACCAGTTTGTTCAGATCCTAGTCAAAGAGATCATAATCTATGGTGTGAATTCCATGGGAGGCATGCCACAGGATTGGGGACTACTGGAACCTTCTTGAAGTGGTTGTACCGTTACTAAAGAATGTTCAACTTAGAGAATTTCTAAGTGATCGAGCTAAAGGTAATTACGGGAGGAAGCAAGATGCTTTGGAACCAGCCAAACTGGTTGTAGGGTTACCTTGCCTAACGCTAAACATGATCTTTGGTGGTGATTAAATAAACAGAGTGACATTTTCAGCAGTAAAGAAGACAAAGATATTGCTAACTCATGTTAATAGGGACCGAGAAGCATTAGAAGATGATGAAATCACCTTGACGGAAGAAGATGTTGATGGCCTTCTTTTACCACACAACGATGCTCTGGTAATATCGGTTGATGTTTTAGATATTAAAATTAGTTGTGTGTTGGTTGATCTAGGAAGTTCAGTCAATGGAGAGTTTTGGAACAAGCAAAGTTAATTGGAAGCGTAGTTCCGGCAACAAAGGTTCTAGTAGGGTTAACCTTAACAAGTGTAACAACCTAAGGGGAGATTTTACTATCTACACATGCCGAAGGCGTAACAAAGACTACTTTTTTCCAAGTGGTAGATGGCGATATGGGATACAGCGCGATCCTCGGAAGGCCATGGATTCATCAAACGAAGGTTATGGCATCGACTTACCATCAACTATTGAAGTTCCCCACACCAGAGGGGATCAAACAAATTAGAGGACATCAACTAGCTACTAGAGAAATGAATGGAGTTATCATGTCTAGTAGCAAGGCATAAGGAACAAGAAAATAGCAACTACAGGGACCAGTGCAATTTTCCATCTCGGTTGAAAGTAATGGGGAAGAGGAGTCATCGAATTTTTATCCGGTACCGAGGTCTTTCCAGGTACTAGAGGAAATAGACAAAACAAAATCATCTGCAGAAGAGCTCGAACAAGTTGTTTTGGGAAGGGGGTGAGTCCCAAACTAAGATTTACAATTATTGAGTTTCTTAAAACTAACATTGATTGTTTGCATGGTGTCACTTAGATATGAAGGATATTCCATTGGATGTGGCAGTCCAAAAATGTTGTTTGGACCCTATCTTTCATCTTGTAAGGCAAAATAAATGACTGATAGCCGAGGTCAGAAAAAAGTTTGTCAAAGAAGAGGTAATTCGATTACTGAATATAGGTTCAATTCAAGAGATACTTATCCCGATTGGTGAGCTAAAGTAGTGGTTGTACCCATAGAAAACAATAATTTTAGAATGTGTATAGATTATAAAGATTTGAATAGGGCACGCCCAAAAGACTCGTTCCCGTTGCCGAATATCGACCAAATGATTGATGCTACGACTGGACATGAGTTAATGAGCTTCCTTGATGCGTATCACGGGTACAATCAAATTAGGATGCAGTTGTAAGATAAAGAAAAAACCTCGTTTATCACAAATCTTGGAACATACTGCTATAATGTGATGCCTTTCATGTTCAAAAATGCTGGAGCCACTTATCAAAGGCTCGTTAGTAAAATAGCAACTACGGGGACCAGTGCAATTTTCCATCTCGGTTGAAAGTAATGGGGAAGAGAGTCATCGAATTTTTATTCGGTAACGAGGTCTTTCCAGGTACTAGAGGAAATAGACAAAACAAAATCATCTGCAGAAGAGCTCGAACAAGTTGTTTTGGGAAGGGGATGAGTCCCAAACTAAGATTTACAATTACTGAGTTTCTTAAAACTAACATTGATTGTTTGCATGGTGTCACTTAGATATGAAGGTTATTCCATTGGATGTGGCAGTCCAAAAATTTTGTTTGGACCCTATCTTTCATCTTGTAAGGCAAAATAAATGACTGATAGCCGAGGTCAGAAAAAAGTTTGTCAAAGAAGAGG
>MCJB01007036.1:11643-39061 GCA_002018475.1 Nicotiana obtusifolia
ATTAGGATGCAGTTGTAAGATAAAGAAAAAACCTCGTTTATCACAAATCTTGGAACATACTGCTATAATGTGATGCCTTTCATGTTTAAAAATGCTGGAGCCACTTATCAAAGGCTCGTTAGTAGAATATTTGAATAGCAAATTGGTAAGACTATGGAGGCTTATGTTGATGATATGTTAGTTAAGTCTCTTATTGCAGGAGATCATTTGGCTCATCTACAAGAGACATTTGACATTCTACGAAAATATAACATGAAGCTTAATCCTGAAAAAATGTGCTTTTTGGAGTTGGTTCCGGGAAGTTTCTTGGCTTTTTGGTTTCACAACGAGGAATTGAAGTAAATTTAGACAATATTAAGGTCATAGAAGATATCCCAAATCAATAGCGGTTTAGAGGTTGACTGGCCTGTTGCGACACTTTGTAGATTCATTTCCAGGTCTTCGAAGAAGTTCCATAATTTGTTTTCACTCATGAAAAAGAAGAATGATTTTTTGTTGGACTCCGGAATGTCAGCAAGCATTGAGAGACCTAAAAAGGTATCTTTCTAGTCCTCCGCTATTTTCAAAACTGATGAAATGTGAGCAACTGTTTAATTAGTTATTTCAGAAATTGCAGAAGTGTTGTTCTGATCCGAGAGGAGGAACGCATGCAATTTCCTGCTTATTATATTAGTAAAATTTTATCAGGAGCAGAGACATAGTATCTGCAGCTAGAAAATTTAGCTCTAGCTCTTGTAGTCGCCTCTCGAAAGCTTATGCCTTATTTTCAGTCCCACCTAATAGCCGTTGTGACTACTTTTCCCTTCAGGAGTGTCCTTCATAAACCTGAATTTTCAGGTCAATTGACTAAATGGGAGGTAAAAATTAGAATTTGATATACGAATATAAACCTTGGACAGCTATCAAGTCAGAAGTTTTGACCAACGTCGTGTTTGACTTTAGTCGGGGAATGATGCCTTTAGTTGCTAAAAAAATAGTTCTAGTGTCGGAAACTGTCCCCGGTGTTTGGACCTTGTTTATGAATGGAGCTTCCAACGTAAAACAATCTGATCTTGGGATAGAATTAATCACTCCTTCAGGAGCAAAATCTGAGACAGGCCGAGTACGAGGATTTGGTTGTAGGACTTGAGTTAGATCGGGGACTAGGCTCTGAGGTAATTGAAATAAAGTGCGACTCCTAGCTGGTAGTGAATCAGGTATATGGAATATTTGACACGAAGGAGGAGCGCATGCAACATTACTTGAATAAGGTACAAGTATTGCTTCTCCTGTTTAGAGAATGGTCGATCATCCACATTCCATGTGAAGAAAACATGGAGGCAGGTGAATTGGCCAATTTGGAGTCATCCACAAGAATGAAAGGAGCCGATTCCAGTGCGGTCGTTCAACTGTTGCACTCCGTATTGAACATGGACGGATATTGTGAGTCAATTCAACCAACCTAATTTGGAATTGGAGAAATGATGTATAGAGTATTTAACGCATTGCAAACTGTGTGAAGATCCAAAAGCATCCGGGTGTTACGGACTGAAGATGATCGTTATTACCTTGTTGATGGTCAATTATACGGAAGGTCTTTTCAAGGACCATTAGCTCGGTGTTTAGGGACATAGGAGGCTGACTATGTTATGAGAGATGTTCACGAAGGAGTATGCAGAAATCACACCAGTGCAGACTCGTTGGTTCTCAAATTGATAAGGACTGGCTTCTGACTGTGGATGGAACAAGACGCGAAGGCATTTGTATATATATATGATAAGTGTCAGTGTCATGAACACTTAGTACATCAACCAACACAACATTTGCATTTGGTGGTTTCACCGTGGCCATTCATGAAATGGGTGATGGAGATAGCTGGTCCCTTACCTCAAGGGCACGGGCGGTTAAAATTTCTTTCGATTTAACTAATTATTTCACTAAATGGGTTGAAGCAGGTGCTTACAAGAAATTTGGAGAGCAAGAAGTGATTGATTTCGTATGGGATCACATCATTTGTCGATTTGGAGTACCAAATGAAATTTTTTGTGACAATGGGCCACAATATATAGGTTCCAAAGTAACAAAGTTTTTGGAAAGGTTGAAGATCAAAAGGATTACATCTTTCTATACCATCCAAGTATCAACGGCCAGGCGGAGTCAAACATTAAAGTTATAATACAAAACCTCAAAAAAAAGTTAGAGGATGCGAAAGGTAATTGGTCAGAAGAGCTACCAGGAGCATTATGGGCATATGAAACAAAGGTGAATTCAAGCACGGGAGAAACATCTTTCTCACTTGTGTGTGGTGTGGAAGCTTTGTTCCCGGTGGAGATTGGGGAACCGACCATAAGGTATTCCCAGGGAAATGAGGAGGCAAATAATGAATAAATATTGATAAATCTGGAGTTGCTTGAAGAACATCGAAATCTAGCATATATGAGAATGGTGGCACAAAAGCAAACGATGGAAAGATATTACAACTACAGAACAAATATTTGATATTTTAAAGTGGGAGATTTGGGTTTGAGAAAAAGAACTCAAAATACTCGAGAGTTTAACGCCAGGAAGGTAAGACCAATGTAGCAAGAACCTTTCGAATTCAGCTGTAACAGGTAAACGTTGATATCGGGTGGAAAATAAAGATTAAGCAAAGTTACCAAGCAATTGGAACGTGTTTGTGTCCCATGGTCCACGTTTCCGATGAGGACCCCTTCCACACTCCAGGTAATTCCCCAAAGCTTCGTATTTGCAAGGAGGCAGTTGCATTCAAGGAGGGTAAGCCCCCAATGCTTCGCGTTCCCGACCTACCTCTCGTGTTCGCGAAGAGAAACCAGCCCCAAACCGAAATTTTGCCCTTCGCGATCACGAAGCACTGTGCGCCAAAAGAAAAACCAAAAGTCTTCTAAGTCTAAAAATTGTCCGTAACCAATCTGAAACTCACTCGAGCCCCTCGGGCTCCAAACCGAACATGCACACAAATGTAATAATATCATGTAAACTCTATCACTACCTCAAATCGTCAAATTAACATCAAATAACAAGAATAGATCATCAAAACTGAAGATTTCAAATTGAAAACTCATTCTTCATAATCTTTCACAAGTTGAGCCGAAACTCGCTCGTGTCACCCCGAACCCCAACCAAACGTGCGTGCATGTCCAACAACGTTATATGAACCTACCGAAATCGTCAACACACCGATCCGAGGTTGTTTACAAAGAATGTTGATCGTCGTCAACTCAAGTTGTTTTAAAGACAAAAATCACATTTTCTTCAAATTTTTATGTAAAAACTTTCCGAAAAATGACATGGACCACGCATGCAAATTAAGAAACATCAAATGAATCTAATAGAGGTCTCGGAAAATGAAAATAATGGCTAATACTCAAAATGACCTATCATGTTGTCACATTCTCTACCTCTAAAAAGAAACGTTTGTCATTGAATGAACATGGAAAAATACCAGGACTATTAAAAGGGTGGGGTAACTACTCCTCATCTCGGACTCGAACTCCCATGTAGCCTCCTTAATCGGATGACCTCTCCATTATACATTAATAGAAGGAAATCTCTTGTATCTCAACTTGCGAACCTGCAGGTCTAGAATAGCTACCGACTCTTCCTCGTAGGTCAGATTTTCATTAAGTTGCACCGTGGTGAAGTCCAAAACATGTGTGCTGTTCTCATGTTACTTTTGAAGTATGGAAACGTGAAATACCAGATGTATCCCTGCTAGGCTAGGATGCAAAGCAAGCCTTTAAGAAACCTCCCCAACTCTCTCCGCGATCTCAAATGGGCCAATAAACCTCGGGTTCAACTAGCCCTTCTTCTTGAACCACATCACACCCTTCATAGTCGACCCTCGGAGAAGAACATTCTCAACCACCATGTAAACTACATCTCGAACCTTCCAGTTCGCATAACTCTTTTGCCTGGACTGAGGTGTACGAAGTCGCTCCTTAATTACCCTAACATTCTCTATAGCATCACGGACAACATCAGTGCTCAATAATCTAGCCTCTCCGAGCTCAAAATAACCAATTGTCGAACGACATCGCTACCCATATAAGGCCCCATATGGAGCCATCTGCAAGCTCGACTGGTAGCTGTTGTAGTACGCAAACTATGCGAGTGGTAGAAACTGATCCCTTGAACCTCCAAAATCAATAACACAGGACGTAACATGTCCTCCAAGATCTGAGTACTGCGCTCGGACTGTCTCTCTATCTAAGGATGAAACGAGGTACTCAGCTCAACCCGCATGCCCAATACACGCTGCACGACTCTCCAAAAATGTGATGTGACCAAGTGCCTCAGTAAGAAATGATAGAAGTGGCACGCTGTATAGGCAGAAAATCTCCAGGATGTAAATCTGAGCCAACCGATCTGAAGAAGAGGAAGTCGCCACCGGAATGAAATGTGCGGACTTAGTCCATCGGTCTCCAATAACCCAGACCGCATCATACTTCCTTAAGGTCTGTGGTAAGCCTACCACAAAAACCATAGTGATGTGCTACTACTTCCACTCCGGTATCTCCATTATAGGAGTCAATCCACTGATGCTCACAATTTTCCTTTTGAAAATTTAAACACCAAGATACATAAGAAATAATAACTTTCTTCATTCTTTGCCACCAATTTTGTTGTTTTAAGTCGCGGTACATCTTCGTGACACCACGGTGAATGGAAAAACGCAAATTGTGAGCCTCCTCAAGGATCAACGTAATCAACCCATCAATATTTGGAACACAAATGCAGCCTTGAAGCCACATAACACCATCACTACTATCACAACCTCCTTAGCACGACCCCGCTGCATCGTGTCTTTCAACACCAACAGGTGAGGATCATCCAACTGGCGCACTTTGATATGGTCCAACCATAACATAAGCAAGAACCCGACTAGGCTTTGAAACATCCAATCTCACAAATCGATAGGCCAAGGCCTGAACATCCATAGCTAGTGGCCTCTCCACTACCGGTAAATATGCAAAACTGCCCATGCTCTCAGCCTTGCTACGCAATGCATCAGCTACTACATTGGCCTTTCCCTGATAATATAATCTGGTGATATCATAGTCTTTCAACAAATCTAACAATCTCCACTGCCGCAAATTAAGGTCTTTCTGCTTCAAAAGGAGCTGGAGACTCTACTCGGTATAGACCTCACATGGAACGCCGTATACATAGTGCCTAAAAATCTTAAGCACGTGAACAATGCTTGCTAACTCTATACCATGCACTGAGCAATTCTTCTCATGAACCTTAAACTACAGAGATGTGTAGGCAATCACCATACCGTCCTACATCAATACCGCGCCAAGCCCAATACACGATGCATCACGATACACGGTGTAATATCCTGAACCAGTAGGTAACACCAACATTGGGGTTGTAGTCAATGCAGTCTTGAGCTTCTAAAAGCTCAACTCACACTCGTCAGACAACCTGAAAAATAGCACCCATCTGGGTCAACTTGGTCAATGGGGCCAAGATAGATGAAAGCCCCTCCACGAATTGGCGATAATAACCCACCAAACCTACGAAGCTCCAAATTTCTGTAGCTGAAGTAGGTCAAGGCCAGTTCTGAACCGCTTCAATCTTCTAGGATCTACCTTGATGCCCTCGAAAGATATGCAATGGCCCCGAAAGGCAACGGAGTCCAACCAAAACTCACATTTCGAAAACTTGGCATATAACTTATGATCCTTCAATGTCTAAAGTACGATCCGAAGATGCTGCTCATGCTCCTTTCGACTGCGAAAATAGACTAAAATATCATCAATGAACATAATCACAAAAGAATCGAGACAGCACTTGAACACCCAGTCCATCAAATCCATAAAGGCTACTGGGGCATTAGTCAAGACAAATGACGTCACCAAAAACTCGTAGTGACTTATGAAATAACCCTGCTAGTAGAATGGCCAGGAGTCCCTATCCACTCCAATGGAGGAAACCCCGGCATGGCTAATCTCATAATTTTTGCATGATAGTCCAAAATAGCATGATAAGGTGACAACCAATCCATGCCTAAGATCACGTCAAATCTACCATATCAAGAAGTAGAAGGTCTACCCTAGTCTCATAGCTTCCGATAGTGACCAAACAAGTCCAATATACCAAGTCTACCACAATAGAATCTCTGGCAAGCATAGACACATAAATAGGAGCACTTAAAGAATCATGAGACATTTCAAAATTTGATGTATGGTAGGATGAAACATATGAATAAGTGGAACCCATATCACATAGAAAGGATGCATCTATATGGAAAAATGGAATAATACCTGTGATGACCGCATCCGACGATTTTTCCTCAGGTCAAGTTAGGAATGCATAGAAATGGGGCTGAGCCCCACCACTCTAACATCCGCCTCTCGGACAGCCTCTAATTGGTTGTCCTCCACTTCTAACGACCTAACCACCACCTCTAGCTGCTTGACCCCCCACCTCTAGCTGGCTGAGCGGGCGGTGGAGCAACCCATGCCGGAACCATGGCATGAGAAGCCTATTAGGGCACGCTACTCTGAAGTCTAGGAGAGTACTCATGATATGACCCATACCTCCACACTCAAAGCACTCTCTCGGCTGTTGTGGCTACTGAATCTGGGACTGACCCTGAGGGCCCGATAACCATCGTGATAGCTCTGAGTCGGCGGTGCACTGATGGGACATGGACGAGACCCATAAGAACCACGACTGCCTGAAGCACCGTGTGCTACTTGAAGATCTGAGTGAATCGATCTGTGAGGAGGGACTCCATCAAATGGACCCTTGATTCAAGATGAGACACCACAGAAACCACCAAAATCACTAGGCCTCTTCTCATATACCGCCTCTCTACCCTGACCACGAATTTCTAGATTCGCCTAGCAATCTCTACAACCCGCTGGAGAGAAATATTATCCCTAGTATCCTTGGTCATTTGTTGCTTGATACTAAAAGTAAGGCCATGTATGAGTCTCCTCACCCTGATCGTCTCTGTAGGGATTAAGATAAGTGCACGATGAGATATGTCCAGAAATCTGGTCTCGACTATGTAACAGTCATGCTACCCTATTATAGATGCTCAAACTAGCTATGGTACACCTCTCTCAGAGTAAAAAGAATGAACTCCTCCAAAAATAGCTGTGAACTGATCCAAAGTGAGTGGGGGTGAACCTGTTGGTCTGCCTCAAACATAGTCTTGCGACCATTTCTAGGCAGAGTTCAAAGTAGTTGGACAATTTGAGAAAAAATTTCGAGCGCCTGCGAAGGTACAACTTGAATTTAAACCCGGCAAAATGCGCATCCAGGGTCCTTGCTGCAAAACTATTGGGCTTCATTGTAAGCAGGAAAGGATAGAATTGGACCTGTCAAATCCTGATTAACAGCTCACATTTAATATCTGATTTTCTTTTTATTTTTTAGCACCCGCCCAAAGATCTCATCTCCACCGTCCAAATCCTATGATCCAATGGTCACCCAAATTCCTTTTAAAAAACCTTAAATGCCCGAAATTTCAGGACCGTTGATCACCAGATCCAACGGCTCAGATCATATCTCCTATCTTTAACCTTAGAGACATCCCTAATACCCAAAAAACCCAAAATCATTTGTCACCCTGCCCAGCCGACCTTCATTCCTCTTCCACTCTCTTTCCTGTCGTCTAACCCAGCTTCATCAATCAAAATATCTTGCACAAATTAGTGTAAGGTCGTGAAATTAACTTCTAATAATCTCATTTGTCTCTCATATCCACGATTCTCGCTGAATCCTTGCCTCTCTCGTCATCAAAATTCAAATCCCCCAAATCCAAACCCTAACCACTAGAGATGAAACCTCAAATCGCCATTGACCTTTCAAATCCATGGCATGCATAGTCAATCATTTTGCTCTTATACTTTAGATCTCGACCTTTTTTCCCATTTTCACCATTCTATTTCAAAAGCCCTAATCAAAGAAGTCAGACCAAAATGATAAACTTCAACTCGCCAGATTTCTTCCTTCGTCTTTCCAAATCGAAGTAATCCTGAGACGCTAGCTGGCTTCATCATTGATATTCGACACCCAGAGGTCAAATGCAGTGACTTCTAGGTATTATGGTTCTGAACGATGATCTATTATGCTTCAACAGTTGATCTCTAATATATCTCTCATACTCAGATAAAATCCTTACTGATTTCCCCTTTGTCTCTCAAAATTTTTCACTCAATCTTGCTTGCATCACTTGATAGTTGTCACTTCACACTACTGAGTTTTGAATCTATAAAACCTTAAGTCTTTAATGGCCACTAAAAATAGGGCATTTGATGCGCTCACCTAACAGACCGAACAATAGCTAAGACCTACCTATCCTAAAATCATATGTGAATTAATGATTTAGAAGCCTAGGTTTCTTTTCTGATTAAATTCTATTTTTTGTTTATTTTCGAGTGCCTTCACTTCTCGAGAGTTTGAAACTTTGGTTCTCACATGGCTAAGTCAAAATCCTGCTCGGGATGCTGCTCAAGAGGAGGTAAGTACACCTCCATCCTCTTTCTTTAATTGCTTCATTCAAAAATCATGAGCATGCTACTCTGTTCCTATTAACTACTTCGTTTATAATGTTTTTAAGTGTATAATTGTTTATTTTCTATTCACCATGACTTATTGATGATCCGTGATAAGATTCTTTATTTATTATTAGTTAAGTAGTCATATGACTTCAATCTCTTTATTGAATGGCCTACATGATTATGCTACTTAACTTCCTTTAATGATTTCTCACATCTACCTAGACTTCAAATTATCCTCTAATGTTCTATTAAGTCTTTATGCTTATCATGTTGTATTCTCCTGAGTTCTGTTACTTTGTATTTAGGTTCTGCTATAGTTTTCGTGTTTATTATGTTGTACTCTTCTGAGTTCTGCTATTTTATACTTAAGGTTTTTCTATTTATCAGGTTGTATTCTCCTGAGTTCTGTTATTCTATACTTAGGTTTTCTATTTTAGTCTTCATGTTCATCATGCCATATTCTTTGAGTGCCATTATCCTATACTTGGGTTTTATGTTAAATGACTCTAGCTAGGGTATACATGAAGGTATATAGGGTAATCCTACATTATTTGGTTTGGGATTGTGGAGTCTGGCATCCAACATTCTTTCCTTTCTTCGTATAAATTCTTGTTATTTCTTAGTTTTTGTTTGAGTCCTCTTTATTGAGGCTTTACATCCATGTCTAATTGTTAGTTGTAAATGGTCCTACTAGATGAACTTTCTGTGGCCATTAGTGATATATGTTATGATAAGCTTATTTGTTATGAGTTAGATTATAGTTGTGTCCGTTGTGGTTTAATGCCAGCCGTTTCTGCAACTTGAATACAACTTCACCATGCCTTAGTCTGTACAACTAAGTTAAGTCTACTTAGTGCGATGTTACCCTATTCTTAACCCTCTAATGATACTGATAACCCGATTCAGTAATATTTGAGACTCATCTTGTCTTGTGAGGTTATAATCTTGACTGAATCCTCTATATGTGTGGGAGTTTAGTATGAACCTTTGTTTATCCCTCATGACTTCATGTTTTGAACACTATTTTTAAATTATAGTCAGTCCTTCATTTCCCCAGTCATTCTAGATTGAATCGGATATATGAGAAACCTTCTATTGTTATAGATTGAGTACAATAACATGCCTGTATCATTGACTGAATTCGTACTAAGTATTTTAAGGGATTCAAGTAATGTTATTACCCTAGGTGTATGCTCATGATAGTGTCTAGTATCAAACTAATATGTGATCAATGTTGAGGCATTAATATCTGTATCTCAAATCTGTTGTAACTCAAAACTATGTGCTATTTATCTATCTCCGAGATGTTTGATTTTAGTTGTATTTTTATTTAACAAAAACAGTATGATGTTCCTGCCTATGTGTGTATTTGGAATTAAAGCCTCATGTCAGCCTAGTATGCTAATCAATCACACAGAGCTTAAAGATTGCCATAAAAAGTGGGGATTGTTTCTATATGTTTTTCTTGTGCTATTCATCTATGGAAAAGTATGCTTTTGTGGTAGGAAATTTCATAGTAGTTGGTATGTATTGAAAAGGCCTCATTGGTATTCAAACCAATAGGGAAGAATTATTCGTTGGTGGTTAAAGATATTTGGCTGTAGAGTTTAACTCTAGGTTCGGTTGCTCTCCCTGGCACAAACATAGCCCTAGGCCTTGAGACCCTTCAGAACTTTGAAGTGTCGGGGGATTCAAAGGGGGCATCGACCTTGAGTAGAATTCTCTCCTTAGCCTTTAATTCATTGACACTTATTACTCTCTTTGGGTTTGATATTTAATGACAACGAAAGGTCTTCAATGTGGATCATTTACTATACATAACCTCCACATTAGTATGACTTCCCTAGTATTTAAGTACTGTCAATAATGTTTTCTTTTATTCTCTTATTGCGAATTTCATATATATATATGACTAGTATGTAGTGCAGTTATTCTAATGACCTTCTCTTTTCTTTTTCGACATGTATGATTATTTGGACCTTCTGAGTACCTTATGAACTCAGGTACAAGTCCAGCCCCAATATGTCTCAGAAGGTTCAAAGTCAACTTTTGCTCAAGCCATTACTGCTGGGCCTGCTTCGTTGAGGCGCAAACCTCACAGAGTCCTTTCTTTCCCTTTGCTTCTTTATTTACTGCTTTCATAGTTATTATAGTCTGACTATGTTGTTACTCTTTATTGTGTTCATGTTGTTTTATCTCACGTATATGTGACAATTATATATTGATGATGCTTTATTTTATATTTTAACTCACATAAAATAACATAGGCAAGCCTTAAATAATCTATGATTAAAATAAGCATTAGTTAGCAAAACATCCTACATGTGCTAGTCATGAACTGTTATCAATTAATTATACTTTGCTAACTCTTTTCCTAAAGATTTTTAAGCCCAGGGGCATAGCAAAGGCAACAGTCCCTCTTTCGGAAGGAAAACCATAACTGAGTTGAGAGATTAATTTTTTCTACAAAGGAATTAACTATTTCCAAAAGATTAAAATACTGCTGCCGCAAAAACAAAAGTGTTCAAATAGTTTTTTATTTAAAACCAAGGTACATCTTAGGATCATTTTCATAATACTTTCGCCTCATTAGAATAATATGAACTTAAATGATTTGGGAAACAAAGTGCTTTAACTTCGCTTCCATTTTACACATCTTTATATAAATGTTCCATCTTTCAAAGTTTTTTCAAGTTCGTATATACTAACACTATTTTCCTAAAGGCTTTTCTTCAAATAAATCCCCTTTAAACCATACTCTTCCCTTAAAGGTATTATCCCCTAATATATGGTAAGCTACACTCTTTGAACACTAGTTAAGGCATAGTACAAACTATTAGTCATAAATGTAGTCCAAGTCCTATGGAGCTACCTCAAGTAGATTTTATGCGGTGCCTAACACATTCCCCTTTGAAGAATAAGAACCCTTACCGATAATCTCACCGGTTAAACGACTAGTAAAGAATATAACCTTTAGTAATTAAATAGGTACCGTAGTATGCCGTTAAACATTAGCTGGCGACTCTCTTTCATCAACAACAGAGAAACCACAAGTTGAACCTTGTTTTGACTAGTGCAAAATAGGGTGCAACACCGCCTCATTTCCAAATTCCACAATTTCAATCACAATCACTCCTTATATTACCGCGCAAGCTTTATATTTAATTTTGAAAATCATTTTTCCGAAATAGCTACACGCGTTTCAGACCACCTTATCTTACCACATGGCTTCAAGTACTTCCCTTACTAGCAACACGCTTATCAAGCCCACCTTATCTCACCGCATGCGTATCAATCCCTAGCCTAATACCACCGTGTGCATATCAATATCACAACAAAATCAGAATTCGCAGCACAAAATGCCCATATGCCACAACTTGCCAAAAAGTCAACAATACCAAATATTTACCCAACAAATAGCCCATGGATTAACAAAAATGTGTACAAGAATCTCAACAATAACAAAATGAATGAGAATTGTTCAACAAAGAAAGACATCTCAACAATTAACGACTTCACCTCAATGTGATAACGGCTTTTACAACTTCAACACCAATAACTCAACAAGAAGATATTCCACGAAATAACAATTTCAAGTAAAAGTAATTCAACAATTAAAGAGATAACAAGACAATAAGGAAAGCAACAACTGCAACTAAGGCATATAAGAGAAAAATAACAAGTAAGAGGCAGAACGAGTGCTAACAACGTCAAATAAAGCATGGAAGAGTAGATTAACAATGGGAGATATTACATGTTATGACAATTCAATTAAAGACATGGAAAGAGTCTAAATAACCTAAACTGGTCAAATACCACATATAGCCCGTGTACACACTCATCGCCTCGCGCATATATCTTCCACATAACCCGAATAGCACAATCAACCCAAATCCTAAGGGGTAGTTCCTCCACAAAAAGTTAGGCAAGATACTTACCTCAACTAGGCTAAATCAACCCTCAAATATAGCTTTTTCCCTAAAATTCGCCTCCACACGGATCAAATATAACAAAAGTTGACTTAATAACATCAAACAATGCAAGAGATATCAATTAAAATAAATAAAGTTATGATCTTTACTCATTTGCCAAAAAGTTTAAAAAAGTCAACCTAGGCCCGCCTAGTCAAAAAACTTGGTCCAAGGCTAGCTTCTGACTACCCATAACTCCACGAGTCCATATATGTGATTAGTTTTCAAATCTAATTCCAAATCGATTCTCAAAACTCAAATCATTGTTTTTCAAAACATCGACAAAAATCCCAAAATTTCCTCTTTAATTCGCATAAATTTGATGTTAAATCTAAGATACAATCATGAAATATTGATGAATATTGATTATAAATAACTTGCCCAATGTTTTTAGGTGAAAATACCCTTTCCAAATTGCCTCCTACAGAGTCTAAGGTTCTAAAATGAGAGAATATGATTAAAAATCCTGAATCCAAGACCTTTTGTTTAGTTGTAGTTGTCCCAATTGCAATGCTGGCGATGCAATTGCGAAACATGAGGCATCGGCACACCAGCAGTCCAGTTTTCTGTCCAAACCATTTTGCGACACGTTCGAAACTCATCCGAGCCATCGGGGCTCGCACCCAAACATCCACACAAGTTTAGAAACATCAGACAAACTCGCTCGCGCTATCAAAACACAAAAAATAACTTCTAGAACTACGAATCGGACACCTAAATGCATGAATTTCAATGTAAAGTTCAAGAACCTCTAGAATAGCAACCAAGCGCCGGAATCCTATCAAATCAACTCCGAATGACACCAAATTTTTTCGAAATGTTCCAAATAGTATAACGGACCTATTCCAAGTCACAAATACAATTTCTGAACCAGTTAGCCGAAAGCCAACCTTCAGCAAAACAAAACAAATCAGTATATGGACCTCTGAATTCGATTCCAAGTATATGCTCAAATCAAAAATCATGATACGAACTTACCAGAGCCATCAAAACGCCGTTCTGGGGTCATTTTCACAAATGTCAATGTTTGGTCAATATTTCTAACTTAAGCTTCTAAGCCAAGCACCAAAGGGTCTAAATAAACCCGAAACCCTTGCAGAATGAAACCAATCAACCAAGTCATATAATCGAAATTACACATTTATGAAGCATCAAGAGGGGAAACGGACGCAACCACACAAAATGACCAGCCGGGTCGTTACATTCTCCCCCTCTTAGAACAAAAGTTCATCCTCGATCGTGCATCGAGACATACGTGAAGTGACAAAAAGGTGATGTTAATGACTCAGCATGTCATTCTTGGTCTCCCAGACTGCCTCCTCTACTAGATGACCCCTCCATTGAACCGTATCCACCATCTCCTTGACATGTGTCAAATCCTTGACCAAATGGACTGTCCTGAAGTCTAATACGTGGGACAGATCACCATAAAACTTCCGGAGCATGAAAGCATGGAACGCCGGGTGAATTGCCTATAGTTTTTTGGGTGGCAATGCAAGCTTGTAGGCCACCTCGCCCACTCTCTCAAGGATTAGAAAAGACCAATGTGGCTCAACTTTCTCTTCTTGCCGAACCTCATCACACCATTCACAAGTGAAACTAGAGTAAAACCCCCTCTCCCACACGAATACTGCATCACGATCTCTCCGATCGGCATAACTCTTATGCCTACACTGTGTTGTGCGAAGCCGATCCTTAATCAACTTGACTTTGTCCAGGGCATCTTGAACCAAATCTCTGCCCAACAACCTAGCCTCACCCAGCTCAAACCAATCGATTGGAGAATGGTACCGTCTCCCATATAGGGCCTCATAGGGAGCCATCAGAATACTCGATTGGTAGCTATTGTTGTAGGTGAATTCTGCAAGTAGCAAGAACCCCCAAAATCCATAAGGCAAGCACGTAGCATATCCTCTAATATCTGAATGGTGCACTCGGACTGACCGTCCATCTGGGGGTGAAATATTGTACTAAAGTGCGTAACTCATGCTACACAGCTCTCTTTAAACGCGCTGTGAACTGCGTACCCTGATCGAAGATAATGGATATCGGCACACCGTGGAGACGAACAATCACATATAGATCCGAGCAAGTTGCTCTGAAGAATAGGTAGTCATCCCTATTATGAAATTAGCCGACTTGGTCAACCTGTCCATAGTCACCCATAGTGCATCAAATTTATTTAAAGTCCGTGAGAGCCAAACAACGAAATCCATGTTGTCATGCTCCCATTTCCACTCGAGAATATGAAGTCTCAGAGGCAAATTTCCCGGCCTATGATGCTCATATTTCACTTGCTAACAGTTCAGGCACGGAGCCATGTACCCCACTATATCTTTCTTCTTTCTCCTCCACAAATAGTGCTGCCTCAAATCCTGTTACATCTTAGCGGCACACGGACGAATGGAGTACAGCAAACTTTGGGCCTCCTTAAGGATCAACTCAAGTAACCCATCTACATGTGGCATACATATACGATCCTGCATCTGCAACACACCGTCAACTCTGATAGAAACCTCCTTGGCATCGCCGTGATGTACTGTGTCCTTAAGGACAAGAAAATGGGGGTCGTCATACTGACGCTCTCTAATGCGGTTATATAAAGAAGACCGAGAAACCACGCAAGCAAGAACCCCACTAGACTCTGAAAAATCCAATCTAACAAACTGATTGGCCAAAGCCTGAACATCTATGGCTACTGTCCTCTTTGCTACCGGTAGATATGTTAAACTGCCCATACTCTCTACCTTTCGATTCAAGTCATCAGCCACCACATTGCCCTTCCCAAGATGATACAGAATAGTGATATCATAGTATTTAAGAAACTCTAACCATCCTCGCTACTGCAAATGATTTTTCTGCTTGAACAGATGATGGAGACTCGAAGGTCGGTAAGACCTCACATGGAACACCATACAAGTAGTGCCTCCAAATCTTCAATGCATAAACAATAGCTGCCTTTCTCATGAACCTTCAGGTGCCGAGATACGTAGGAAATCACCCTCCTATCTCGCATCAACACAGTGCAAAGCCCAATACGTGATGCATCACAAGACATAGTGTAAGACCCCGAACCCGTACGCAACACCAACACTTAGGCTATAGTCAAAGACGTCTTGAGCATTCGAAAGCTCGCCTCACACTCCTCAAACCTTCTGTGTCAATCTGGTCATAAGTGCAGCAATGGACGAGAAAAGCTCTCTAAAACGGTGATAATACTCGTCTAAATAAAGGAAACTATGAATCTTAGTAGCTAAAGACGGTCTGGGCTAACTCTAAACTACTTCAATCTTCTTCGGATCTACCTTGATCCTATCACTCGACACCACATGACCCAAAAATGCCACCAAATCTAGCTAGAATTCAAACTTTGATAATTTTGCATACAGTTTCTTCTCCCTCATGGTCTGGAGCACAATCCTCACATATTGCTCATGATCCTCTCAATTGCGAGAGTACACCAAGATGTCGTCAATAAACACAATGACGATAATTCATTAGGTGCATAACTTTTGCTGTGGAATTGGTCAGCCCAAATGACATCACAAGAAACTCGTACTAACCATGTCGAGTCCTGAATGAAGTCTTCAGAACATCCGGATCCCGAAACTTCGACTGATGATACCTTTCTAGGAATATAATCCAATGTACCCCTCCACTCTAATCGTGGCTAACCTGGCATAGCTAGTGTCACAGTCTTGGCATGACAATCAAGAATAGTGTGATAGGGTGACAACTAGTCCATGCCCAAAATCACATCAAAGTCTACCATATTGAGTAGCAATAAGTCAACTATTGTCTCAAAACAACCAATAATAACTAAACACGACTGATACACACGGTCTATAACAATATAATCTCCCACATGCATGGGCACATAAACAGGTGAACACAAAGAATTACGAGATAGATACAAATACGGAGATGTAAGATGACACATATGAGTAAGTGAAGCCTGGATCAAATAAGGCCGAAGCATCTCTATGACAAACCGGAACTATACCTGTGATGACTGCGTCCGATGACACCGCCTTCATCCTACTCGAAAAAAGCGTATAATCTGGCCCATTCTCCCCTTCTAGGGCGACCATTACCAGCCAGGACTCCACCTCGAGCTAGCGGTGTAGGTAGAGCGGCCAGAGGAGCAGCAATCATGGCCTGTGAAGTCTATCGACCAAGTGGAATCCGGGGAGCCTGAGTAGTCCCTAGAGGTGCACCCCTCCTAAGTCTGGAGCAGTCCCTCACCATATGTCTAGTGTCGCCATACTCAAAAAAAGCTCACGATGGCGTGGCTGCTGAGCTGACTCGAGCATGGTCGGCTAGAATGACTGCCGAAAGTACGTCGTGCATGAGGTGCACTGGATAGTGGCTGACCAAAATGGGCAACCTGAGACCTCATAATAGCCAGACCACCACTAGAAGCTGAAAGTGCTGCATGAATTTGGTGTCTCACATAGCCCCTGCCATGACAGGCTACAGCTGGGGCGGGGACACCACTATATCTTCCAAAATCTCGAGTCCTCTTTGCCTCTCTATCCTCTCTCTCACAGACCCGCATACCCTCCAACCTCCGCACAATCTCTACCACCTGCTGATTCGAGGTATCCATCTTCAACTCTCGAGCCATGCTGAATCGAATACCATAGTTGAGCCCCTCGATGGACGGACCCAATCTCTGACTGTAGAAACCAAGGTAGATGTATTTCGGGACAACTCACTAAATCCGGTAACACACTCTGACACTGACATAGTACCCTGGCGTAGCTGCTCAAACTCTGTGCACCATGAACCCTGAAGGGTCTGGGGAACAAACTATCTCAAGAACACCTCTAAAAACTGAGCTCAAGTGAGTGAAGCTGCTTCGGCTGGGCTACCCTTCTCGTAAGCCTGCCACCACCTGTAGGCAGCTCCAGACATCTGAAAGGTATTGAAAGTAACTCCACTCATCTCCACAATACCCATGGTGCGGAGAATACTGTGGAATTTCTCTAGAAAACCCTGCACATCATCGCCAACCATGCCACTAAAAGTAGGAGGATGATACCTCTTGAACCTCTCAAGTCTCAGCTGCTATTCCTCAGATTCACCGCCCTGACATCGGTCTGAACAGAACAATAGGCTACGCTGGCATAATCTCCGGGGGCTGATCAACAGGGACCCGCTACTTTGGAGTACGGGTCGCGGGAGTCTAGGCTCCTCCCCCAGCATAAGATGTGACTGGTGTAACTGGAATCAACCCCTCCTGAGCTCCAGTATCGAACATGCTAAAAAATTGTGCTATAGTCTCCTGAAGTGCTCGGGTCACAATAGGCGCGTCGGGTGCCCGTCCTCCAATCGGAGCTACTAGCTGCTCCTCCGTTGCTGCTCGGGTAGGTGCTCTAGCTGCACCATTTGCCCCTCCTTGGTCTCTGCCTTGGCTCGAGCCCCGGCCGTCGCCTCTCGCGGCTCTAGTAGAGTGTGCGGGTGTCTGATCATCAGATCCAGCAGTGCATGTCATCACAATCAGTGAGAGAATAAATAATCAAAGATTCAGATTTCGAAGTCAACCAATTCGCACGATAAACAATCAAAGAAGTGGAGTTTCCTAACAATTATATAGCCTCTCAAAGATAAGTACAGAAATTTACGTAACGATCCGCAAGACTCTATTAAACCTGCTTATGACTCGTAACTCCTATGAACCTAGAGCTCTGATACCAACTTGTCACGATCCCAATTTCCCACTTTAGGATGTCGTGATGGCACCTAGTCTCTATTACTAGGTAAGCCTAATTTTTATAAAAGCTTAACAGGAATAACCAAATTGAGATACTAAAATAAAACCGACTCATATTAATTCCCAAAATAGAACATCAAAAACATAATCCCCAAAAACCGGTGGAACTAAGTCACATGCTCTACAAAATATTCTAAAACCTCAACAAGAACAGTGTTTTATCAAGAAAATAACGGTGATGAGAATATAACGAAAGGTCACTCTGAGGCTAGCGGACGTTGGGCAAGTATACCTTGAACTCTTCAGTCACAACTGAATGATCACTAGCCCCCGACATGAGTAGATGTACCTGGATCTGCACAAAAATGTGCAGAAGCGTAGTATGAGTAAACCACAACGATACCCAATAAGTATCAAGCCTAACCTCGATAAAATAGTGACGAGGCTAGGTCAAGACACCTACTATGATAAAAGAAACTGAATAAGATATGATGCACTATAATAATGTAGAAAAAAAGAAATAAATGACAATAAAGTAGTTCAATAATTAATGTTAGCAAGGAATCTAAGGCAATAAAGGTATCAAGGAATGAACACATGTTAAGAACATTAAGAGACCAATGCAGACAAATACAGGTAAAACAAAAAAAGAAATGACAAAAATGTTCAACCAACAAGCCTTTTTAACATAGAGTGTGCAACAAGAATCACAACCGAGGTACCCCCTCATTTCCACATTTCACAATTTCAATCAAAATCTTTCCTTACATCAGTGTATGAGCCTTACATTTAGTTTTGAAAATCATTTTCCCGAATTAGCTACACACATTTTGGCCTACCTTATCTCACAGCGTGGCTTCACGTAGTTTCCCTACAGCAACACGTGTATCAAGCTCACGTTATCTCACACATGCGTATCAACCCCTAGTCTTATATAACTGCATGTGAATCAATATCACAATACAATCACAACTCGTAATACAATTTCCCATATACAACAAGTTGCCAAAAAGTCAACAACACCAAATGTTTCCACAATACATAGCCCTTGGCCTAACCACAATGCGTACAAGAAACTCAACAATAACAAAATGAATGAGAATTGTTCAAGAAATAAAGATATCTCAACAATTAACGACATCACCTTAATGTGATAATGGCTTTTACAATATCAACACCTATAACCGAACAAGAAGATATTCCACGAAATAATAACTTCAAATAAAAGTAATTCAACAATTAAAGAGATAACAAGACAATAAGGAAGGCAATAACTTTAAGTAAAGCATATATGAGCAAAATAACAAGTAACAGATAGAACAAGTGCTAACACTGCCAAATAAAGCATGTAAGAGTAGATTAATAATGGGAGATATAACATGTTATGGCAATTCAATTAATGGCATGGAAAGAGTCTAAATAACCTAACCCGGTCGAATACCACATATAGCATGTGTACGCACTCGTCACCTCGCGTACACGTCTTTCACATACCACAAATAGCACAAATAAACCAAATCCTAATGGGTAGTTCCTGAACCCTCGACTATAGTCTTTCCCCTAAAATTCACCTCCACACGGCTCAAATCTAACCGAAATTGATTTGATAACATCAAACAATGCAAGAGAAATCAATTACAACTAATAAAGCTACGATCTTTACACAATTAAAAGTCAGCACCGGGCTCGCCTAGTAAATACCCGAGTCCAAGGATAGATTTTGAGTACCCATAAACCCACAAGTCCTTGTATGAGATTAGTTTTCAAATTCGAGTCCAAATCGACTCTCAAAACTCAAATCTTCGTTTTTCAAAACTTTGACAAAAATCCAAAAACTTCCTCTTTGATTCACGTACATTTGATGTTAAATCTAAGATACAATAATGAAATATAGTTTAAAATTTATTAGAATCACTTACCCAATGTTTATAGTTAAAAATCCCCTCTCCAAATTGCCTACCACAGAGTTTAGGGTTCTAAAATGAGAGAATAAGATGATAAATCACGACTCCCAGCACTTTTGTTCAACTGTAGTTGTTGCAATTGCAACACTAGGTTCGCAAGTGTGAAACGTCGCAATTGCGATGGAATTCTGGCAAATGCAGCCACTGATAGCCTAAGAGGAAGTCGCAAATGCGACATTGGTATCGCATTTGCGATACCTGCCCTCATCGCAAATGAGACATTTTTGTCGCAAATGCGAGACTACCCAAATCGTGACACTCTTCACAATTGCGATCCCGGTATGGAAATTGTGATGCCTGATCCCCCCTGCTAGGATTGAAATTGATATGATGGTGTTCGCAATTGGGACACTTGAGGCAATAGCACAACAGTGGTCCAGTTTTTAGTCCAAACCATTTTGTGACAGGTCCGAAACTCATCCAAGCCCTCGGGGCTCCAAACCAAACATCCACACAAGTCTAAAAATATCATATGAACTCGCTCGCACGATAAAAATACAAAAATAACATCTAGAACTACGAATCGGACACCAAAACACAAGAATTTCAAATTGAAGTTCAAGAATTTCTAGAATTGTAACCAAACGTCCGAATCATATCAAATCAACTCTAAACGACACCAAATTTTAGAGACATGTCCGAAATAGCATAACGGACCTATTCCAAGTTCTGAAATCAAATTCCGAACTAGGTAGCCAAAACCCAAGCTACGGTCAAACTTCTAATCCTCAAATTTCCAATTTTTGGCAAAACAACTCTAATCAACCTACAGACCTCCGAATTCGATTTAGGGGATACTCCTAAGTTCAAAATCACAATAGGAACCTACCGTAGCCATCAAAACACCATTTCGGGGTCGTTTCACAAAAGTCAAAGTTTGATCAATATTTCTCGCTTAGGCTTCTAAGCCAAGAACCAAATGGTCTAAATCAACCCAAAACTAGTCCTGATGGCACATATCCCCACCCGCCTATTTAAGCCAATTTATCAATAATCCAATTCAACTAAGATTTACTAAGAGAAATAATGATAATAAAACTAAACTTATATAAAAAGAGTTCTCAAGGACTGGTAGTACAAGTCATGAGCCACTAAGACTTAGATTTTTTACAAAATTGAATTGAAATAATTACATCGTCTATTTGAAATGTAAATAAACAGAATCCGAATCTAATGCTGACAAGAACAAGTGATAGCCATAGCCAGAATGCAGGTACATCTTCAATGTCAGCCTTCGCCGTACACAGCATCATCAACACAAGTATCTGCACGCAAGATGCAGAAGTGTAGTACGAGTATAACGTACCCCATGTACTCAATAAGAATCCTAACTAACCTCTGCAAGATAAAATTATCAAGAACTATAGAAGATATTCACTAACACCTGTGCAGTTCAACATTTCCAATAAGTATAGAATGTGTATATGATCACATCATAGACAACCTCAGGTAAAACCATTTTTGATGCTCATAATTCATGGTCTTAAAGTGTTCTTCTGTGTCAACAATCCAGCATATGAGGACGATATACATGTAAATCAGGTAATCAGTTAAGGGATGAAAGATTTCCGACATCGGATCGCACTTCAAATTCTTATTTTACATTTTGAAAGGTTTTTACAAAATTTCTCATTATTTTCCATTCAATTCACTAATTTAGTGATATAAATAAGTATGAAATCATGAAATGTAACCAACTCTCCCAAGGCTTACATCAATTTCAAACGCATGGACAACTCACGTGCTGCACGGACAAGTCACGTGCTATAGTATTAATATCTGAATCCACACGCACAAGTCACGTGCTATAATATCAATATCTCGATCCGCAGGGACAACTCACGTGCTATAGATTTAATATCTGGATCCGCATGGACAACTCACGTATTTCACGGACAACTCACGTGCTACATGGACAACTCATGTGCTATAGGATCAATATCTGGATCTGCACGGACAACTCACGTGTTGCACGGAAAACTCACGTGCTATAGTATCAATATCTAGATCCTTAAGGACAACATACGTGCTATAGTATCAATGTCTGGTTCTGCACGGACAACTCATGCGGGTGCACAGACAACTCGCGTGCTATAGTATCAATGTACAGATCCGTACGGACAACTCACGTGCTGCACGTACAACTCACATGCTATAGTATCAACCTGCCCTGTGTGGTCACAGGCACAACAGTCCAAATCTTATCACAGAGAAGGAAGTATACAAGAACACGTGTATATGATGGATAAAATATCAGATTTCATGCTCCTGGACTAGTATAATTGTTAATTTATCACAAAAGTGTAGGCATGTGCAATGTGTGCTATCGTAGCTCAAATTGTTAATTTATCACAAAACTAGCAATTACCAAGTTTTTATAGGGAATTAGACTCTTTGTAACCTTAATCATGGCTCAAATAGTTGAAAACTATGATAAAAATATGAAAAATTTTATAGCTTGAAGCTTAACAGTCAACTTTAGGCATATCATAGCCTAAGCAATACCCTGAGCATGGACAAATACCCTAGCGCTCGTACATGGGCGCAAACCCCTCACATCTGCACACCCATAGCGCATGGCTATCACAAATAATTCAGGCAACTAGTGTCTCAACTAAGTTCAGATATGATTCATACCTCAAACAAACCAAATTCAATACCAAGCAAGCCAACCAATACTCTAGAGATTCCACCCCACGCTGCCGACCTCTGAATGGCTCAAAATTAGCAAAAAGAAACTCAAGAACATAAAATAATGCCAAAGGAACAAACCTAATTGATAAAGGTTGAATCTTTAAATCAAATCCCAAAGTCAACGAAAAAGTCAAACTCCGGCCCGCACCTCGGAACCCGACAAAACTCACAAAATCCGACAACCTATTCAATTACGAGCTCAACCATACTAATTTCATCCAATTCCGACTTTGAATCGATGTTCAAAAAACTCAATTATTCACTATAGAAATGTTTTTGATAAAAACACCTAATTCTCCAATCAAAATATGGATTAGTTCAAAAATGAACTCATATGATCATATTAAAATACAAAAATTGTAGTTAGAGATAATGACTCCCATGAAAAGATGAGAAGAGTGCCACGAAAATCACCTCAATCGAAGCTCTAGAACTCAAGATAAACTTAAAATACTAAAACAACGCAGTCTGATTTTTTATTCACAAGGATGTTCGCTTTTGCGACAAAAAATCCTGCGCATTTCCAGCTGTAATTTCGGCTTGTGTGGACAATTTCTCGCACCTGCGGGGTCGCAGATGTGGACCCAAATTCGCAGCTGCAAAGCACTAGTACCACCTCTCTTATTCGACAGTAAAATGAGCATAACTACCTCATACGATGTTCAAACTCGGCAATTGCTTTTTATATGGCTCCGTAATTATCATATATGGATCTAATGCTTCAATAAAAATAGAGATTGGAGCTCATTCGCTTAGTGTGGTAACATTTATGCTTGAAGAAACGACGTCGAAACATCAAAAAGAGCGCAACACAACCCAAACCTATTCGAAACTTACCCGAGCCCCTCGGGACCACGTCCCAACGTACCAACAAATCTCATAACATAACACGAACATACTCGAGGCCCTAAAACATGCATAACAACATCAAAACCATGAATCCCACCTCAAATTGAACTTAATGAACTTTGAATCTTTCAACTTTCAAAACTCGTGCCGAACCTTATCAAATCAACTCGGAATGAATTTTAATTTTGCACACAAGTCCCAAATGACATAATGAAGCTATTCCATTCTCGGAATCACAATTTGAACCTGATATTATCATAGTCAACTCCCGGTCAATCTTATGAACATTCCAAACCTTCAAATTTCCAACTTTCGCCAAATAGTGCTGAAACCTTCTAGAAATATTCAAATGCAAATCCGGGCATATGCTAGATCCAAAATCACCATCCAAACGTTACAAAACCATAAAAACTCATATCCGAGGTCAAATACTAAAAAGTCAAACTTGGTCAACTCTTCTAACTTAAACCTTCAAGTATAAAAATCATTCTTCCAAACGAATTCTAAATCACCCAAAAATCGAAACTAATGATGCACACAAGCTATAATACATCATACAGAGCTACTCATGCCCTCAAACCACTGAGTGAAGTGCAAATTCTCAAAACGACCAATCGAGTCATTACAGAAACCTTCTCAGAGTGAAACCAATCAACCCCCTAAGTCATGAAAATAAAATTACAGATGTATGAAGCATCAAAAGGGGAAACGAAGCGCAAATACACCAAATGACTTGTCGGGTCGTTACAATTATTGTGTTGTGATGTGATGCACACATGCGGTATAAGGGTGGTGATATTGATTCGCATGCTGACATATAATGGGAAATATTCTTGTGTTGCTAGTAAGGGAAATTACTTCATTTAAAGCACACGCAGCAAAATAAGGTGGTTAAAGCGCGTAAAGCTATTTCGAAAAATATTTTTAAATTAAATGCAATGCTCACGTGGCGATATAAGGAAGATTTGTGATTGTGACTTGTGAAATGTGAATATGAGGTGTGGTACCTCAGGGTAATTCTTGTTGTACATTCTATGTTGGAACAACTTGTTGATTTGAACGGTTATTATTTTTCCTTAATTGCTTTCACTTTTATTTTAACTGTACTTGATCATTTGTTATTTTTATCATATTTTTACTCTTTGTTGTCATTTATTATTTTACTTCGATTATTAGCCTTATACTAACATTTTGCGTTGTTGTCATTTATTACTTTTACTTTCCGTTGTAAAAGTTTGTTGCAACTCTGTACAAGTTTGTATGTCTAGTAAGTGTCTTGACCTGACCTTGTCACTACTCCCTCGAGGATCGTCTTGATACTTACAGGGTATCTTTGTGGTGTACTCATACTATACTTCTATACCTTTTTGTGTAGGTCCAGGTACCCCTGCCCTCGTCGGATGCTTGTGAGATGATTCAGTTATCGCAGAGACTTCAAAGTATGCCTGCTTGATGCCCGCAGACCTCGGAATCACCTTCTAGTGATCTTATGCTACTGTCTCTTTTGTTTCTTTTGATAGCTTTATATTAATATTTGCATAGGTTGTTATGTCTAGTAGGTATCAAGACTTGAACCTCATCACTACTCCACCGAGGGTAGTCTTTATACTTACTGGGTACCGATATGGTGGACTTATACTACACTTCTGCACATTTTTGTTCAGTGACAAGTACCTCGAAGTATGCCGATCATTAGTTAGTTTTTGGAGATTCGCTATGGAGACTTCAAGGTATACCTGCCATTGCGTTCGCAAGCCTCGGAGTCACCTTCTAGAGCTTTACTTCATTTCTGTTTACATTCATTCAAACAGTGACGTATTTGATATTCTTAGTTACTCTCATTAGAGCTTATGACTCTGTTCTACCGGTTCTGGGAAGAGTATATCAATTGATCATTTTTTGTTATGTATGTCATTGATGTTTTGTATTTAATAATTAAATGGCTTAAATCTATTAATAACTCAGGATGTGTTAAGCTTACCTAGTCTTAGGGACTATGTACCATCACGATCCTCAAGGTAGGATTTTAGGTCGTGACATCAAAACAACCAGTCTTGTTGTTAAAGAATAGAAGAAGGATATCTCCGGACAGGCCAATTTCTATCATTATTGGGGTTGATAGTTTCCTTTTAAACTTGAGGTCCAACTGAGAGTGAAGTATAGAAGGTATAATTGCATTGACAGTAAATAGTTGGCACCGGTTACGAATATGTGACCGGTGTTGGGTAAGTTCCGAGGATAGCATAATCGAGGACGAATATTTGAAAGGAAGACATCGGTTGGGAAATACACCATTCAATGAGCGATCGTTACAAAGAATCTTTTTATTAATTCTGAACTGTTACTCAGCCATCAAGAGGGGTTTTAATCATATTAAAGGAGAACTTGATTTGGGGATCTTATCTCCCTAAATTAAGCTATAAATAGAAGAATCCATATTCATTGTAGGACATGAAACATTCTGTATACAAAAAAGGCAAAACAAGCTCTTATTTCAAATAATATTCTTTACTTTGTTCTTCATTCTGCTCTTGTCATTGCTCTCGAAGAAGTCCAGCCCACAATCAGGCTTGTGTTTTCGTTTAATTTATTTTCATTAACTTATTGTTGCTCTTGATTATGCTATATTCTTGGATCAAATTAATTTACGTGTTTATAAATTACGTTACAAATTTAATTGTACCGTTTTACGGGCAAACACTAAGATGATTGCAACAAGAAGTATGTTGATAGAGCTACATTATTTTTAGAAGTATTTCTATTTTGACGTAGGGGGTGTTATAAGTAAGAGGTGACCACTTTGCTTTCTGAATTTTATTTTAGAATGATAAAGTGATATGTAGTTAAAGAAATAATAGAGTAATAAGGTGTAAAACATGACTATTTTGGTCAAGTTAACCTTTCTAAGAAAGGATGCCATTGCATATTTTTATAACTTAACGACGAACAAAGGATATTCAAATTGGGATGAAAAGTAACGTTATCCATAATCAGACATCAAAGTCGTCTAATGTTCAAGATTAGTTTATCATTTTCCTTATGAAAGGAAAAGAGAAAAAAGAAAAGAAGAATTTCTAATATTTTAAATATGCCTGATTACGATTAGTAGCCAGATTCCGCTTCACATCATGTGAACTTTTGTAAATTGAATCAAATCCTTCACCTTGGGATATTAAAAATTAATTAAATGTAAAACATTTTCTCATATCAATACTCTAAACACTAAAGCCTTGAATTCCTTTTTCAATTTCTTTTGAGGTACAGTATGTAGCTTTGTGAAATAATTGATCTTTGTCAAAATGGAAAAGACAGCCATCTTTCCGAACCCTCAAGTTTATATAATTTTTCAAATTTAAAATTTGTTTTTTCCCGTTAAGCATAAGGACGATATTTAGAACAGTAACGCAGTATTCAATATTTTTTGCTTAGAACGGCTTTTAACGTACCTTTAATTCAGAAATGATCATTTACTGGATTGCACTATTGCAGTATGTCTTTCATCTGGGGGTGTAATGGGCGGGTTTGGCAAATTTTGTGATGGTCAAACGGGCCGAGACAATAATTGGACAGGTCATTTAGGGTTGGGCGGATTTTTCACGGGTCAAAATGGGTTGAGTCAATAATTGAGCAGGTCAAATAACCCGCCCAAGAGTTGCTTGGGCTAAGATGTGTTGGGTCAAGATGAGCTAAAATTTGGTCATAGCC